>OZ014441.1:18475613-18732163 GCA_963966035.1 Acleris laterana | reverse complement strand
CTAGAATCGGACTCCGAACACGTTTGACATTATCTGTGGTAAGTCACAGACAATGATGTAGTCTGCTGCTAATAAGTAAAAAATATGATCTTTTCTCTGATTTTATTTCATTTCCTCGCAATAGTGATGAAAAACATTGTATGTTACACGGGTGGTAAAGGAAATACAAAGCTCGAGTCATTAAAGCCCTCAGCCTTCGGCTTCGGGCTTCTAACAGACTCTTGTTTGTAATTCTTTCTTTACCACCCTTAATACACAATGTACTATTAAAAGACTTACCTCTCGAAGTATAACCCACTTAAAGAACAAATATAAATGAATTAGTTATTTGTTAAACTAACCATTTACATAAGAAAAACCTGAAGCGCTAACGCTCAGATCGTCAGCAATAAATTGATATCACTCTCTTATTGCATTTAACCAAATATAAGAATACCCCTTATCGCTCATTGAATACAAAACGGACACATTCCAAAATAAGTTGCTCTTCCATTAAAAATTGTATTCCAACAGCTTCTAATTTTAAAATGCAACACTGACTCATTTTGGATTGTGTCCGTTTTGTATTCAATGAACGTTATATCGCTTATAAATAACGCTTAAAAAGCCAACCGAACAGCTTTTTTTTTAAGTTAAAGGGATATTAGTATCACTCAAAATATACCGCTTTAAAAGCAAAATCGAACAAGACTTTAAAAAACGGATTTGGATAATTAATCCTTTCGAAATACCCATTCCAAACCCTTGGTCCTTCAAGTCTGAACTTCAGGTTTTTTTGCTGTTCATACCTCCAGATGCAGTGGATAGTTTAGATGTCAAACGCGACACATAGTGTTCTCGATTTTTAAATCAACAAATCAGTTCGAAGTGCTTTCTGAGACGAAATTTCGCTAAAATCGTGAAGTTTAGTGATTAGTGTCCAACATATTGTGAAATCTCCAACTGAAACTTGTTTTTAATAGTGCAAAACTAATGTGAAATAAGAACAGATGATCTGAATGACACTGTGATTTATACACCTACCCTCATTATTATCATTATCGACCAACTGTCATTCTTAGATATTTGACTCAGTGTTGCCATACAAATAAAAATACCCTAATTATGGGGATATTTTTAGACCAAAAATGAGTAACAAAAATGATAAACAACAAGTGTTCCATAACAAATCACAACCACAGCAGAAACTGCTGACGCAACAAGTGTTTCATCCGAGCCTATTCATCAGGCAAAGATCAACCTCCCTTTCCGACTTAGGAAAAGCTCTTCATATTAACCAACCTGAAAGTTCTGTACCACCAAATGATATTAATACCTCGCCAGAGGAAAGAAAACAGGAAAATGATCAGCAGTACCCTGATCCTCCTCCATGGCAACGCGTACCATCTCCTAGCAGCAAGAAGAGGAAAATGTGCGACTCACCACCCCAGGTTGCGGGAACTTCTACCGAAAACCGCTTCAGCGACCTACCCTTAGACACAGCGGATGAAACAGGCTTTACTAAAACCCCCAAAGCCAGCAAACCCCCACCTATCGCTCTCACCGGTATAGAGGATGTCAATGAATTATCGAAGCTACTTGAAACTGCCTGTAGCAAAAAGGAGTTCAAATTCAAAATGATTAACAAATACCTTCTTCACGTCCTTGTGGACTCTGCTGAAGGGTACAAAAAGGTGATAGCTGTAATAATAACTAATGGTCTCATTGGGCATACATTCACCCCTAAGGACCAAAAATGCTATCGCTTTGTTATAAAAGACCTGCACCACAGTACTCCACATGAAGCGATTGTTGATGCTGTCAACGCAACTAACAATAAGGTTAAAGGTGAAATAATAAACGCTCGCTACGGAGCTGATAAAAAGCCCACTTCAACTTTCTTTGTTAATGTCGAACCTAGCGTAAACAATCCCGCGATCAAAAATATCAAGTATATATTTCACCAAAAGGTTAAGATAGAGGATCCTCGTAAATCAAAAAGCATTGTGCAGTGCCATCGATGCCAAGAATATGGTCACTCAAAGAATAATTGCATGAGGCCCTACAGATGCGTGAAATGCGGGGATGGCCACAAAACCTCGGAGTGCAAAAAGAAAGACAAATCTACACCAGCTAAATGCGCTCTCTGCTCGTATGATCATCCAGCCAATTATAAAGGCTGCGAAATTTACAAAGAGATCCTGGCTCGTAGGCACAAAATCTCTACCCCAAGAACAAGATTGCCCGCATTAACTACATCGGCTCCGTCGGCTAACCCCCAGAATCCAACCAACTCCCCAACAACAAATCTCAACATGGCTTCCAAGACTTATGCCGAAGCCGCCAGTGCAAAACCAAGCGAACAATCATTCTGCAAATTAGAAGATATGTTATTAAAACAAAGCGAGAAAATGGACCTTTTACGAGGGCTGCCTTTTAAGTTGTGTCGTTTGGAAAAACTAAAGACAATTTAAGTGTTAAATGGTATTTATTGTTTTTCAAAGTAATCACCGTGACATGTAATACACTTTTTCATTCGATCGAACCAGTTTTCGAAACACTTATTCCAGTCCGAAGTCGGGGTCTCCAAAATGGCCGTTTCGTATGCCTCAACGGCTTCTTCAGGCGTCTGGTACCGTTGACCACGAAGTCGTTGCTTGATTTTTGGAAAAGTAAATAAATCGTTAGGGCTTAAGTCTGGACTGTACGGAGTGTGTTCCAGAATTTCGACGTTTTGCTCTTTTAAAAACGCAATTGTTTGCCGAGCGGTGTGCGAGCTCGCATTATCGTGGTGCAGTCTTATACGACGTCTTGGGTTATTTTTTCGAAACTCGCCGATGACTTCTGGTAAACAGACAGTGGTATACCAGTTAGCATTAACCGTTTTACGATCCTCGAGCACGATGGTGGCAACGTGGCCACTTTTCGCCACAAACGTGGCGACCATGTTTTTCGAAGTGCTCCGTGAGCGTATTACTTTGGTCGGTTTTGGCTCATCTTGGAACACCCAAACAGTCGACTGCTGTTTAGAATCGGGATCGTAGGCATATATCCAAGATCCGTCACCACTGATAATGTCGTAAACATGTTTCGAGTTTCCTCGGTTGAATTGCCGCAGAGTTTTGCGACACCATCGAACGCGAGCCATTTTTTGGTCTTCACTGAGTAAATGTGGTATCCAGCGTGAGATCAACTTTTTTACGCCTAAGTGATCGTGCAAAATACTGTGAACACTGGTCCCTGAAATACTTAAGGAAGCTTCTATCTCACGGTATGTCGCATGGCGATCTTCGACGATCAGTTGCCGTACAGCATCAATGTTCTCCTGGGTTACGGCTGTTTTTGGTCGACCTTCACGATGTCTATCACCAAGACTAGAGCAACCACGTTGAAATTCTAAATACCAGCGTTCCACAGTCCGGAGGCATGGTGCTTTATCATTGAAAACCGTAGTCAACTCTTCGAAGCACTGAAGTCGCGTTAAGCCCCTTTTGAAGTTTTAAAAAATTATCGCACGTAAATTTTCCTTCGAAATTTCCATTTTCACAACTGACTTGTCAACTTTGAACGAACGCTGTACTAAAACGGTTGGGCCGATTTCGAGTCATTCTTTTGTTTTCGAATTCTAAATTCAAATATTTTAAGATGACACTAGTTCTTTTTTATGCAATCACGGGAGGTTTGCAAACGACAGAACTTAAAAGGCAGCCCTCGTACTACAACAAATAGGTTCCCTGGTGAGCCTACTAACAACCCTCGTCTCTAAACTTGCAAAATGACCTCTCTGCACATAGCTACATGGAACATAAATGGTCTTGCACCAAACGCAAGCGTACTTGAAATATTTATAAAATCCAACAAGCTAGATGTTTGTCTTATCTCAGAATCACACACCACGTCAAGAAGTAGAATACTTATTCCGGGATGTTCTGTGTACTTGACGTCTCACCCTGGTGGGGGAGCTAATGGTGGGTCTGCAATAATTATTAAGAATAGCGTAAAGCACTGCCTACTGGAGCCATTTTCGACCGCTTATCTCCAAGCTACAACTGTGAGGGTGGAAGATCGTTCTGGACCTCTCGTCCTTTCAGCTGTATACTGTCCCCCGCGCCACACTATAAAAGAAGAAAGGTTCACTGAATTCTTTAAATCCTTGGGCAACCGATTCATAGCTGGTGGTGATTGGAATGCCAAACACACACACTGGGGATCTAGACTTACAGTCACCAGGGGTCGGGAACTCAAAAAAAGCGTTGATGCCAACCACCTCCTTACTATGTCAACGGGAGAGCCTACCTATTGGCCCACAGATAACAACAAGACCCCTGACCTCCTCGACTTTTTTATAACAAAAAGCATTTGCGTTCAAAACTCCCTCATAAACTCTAGTCTCGATGGATCTTCTGACCACACACCTGTGTTACTTCTCCTTAGCTCGACAGCCATTTCCCGCGAGACTCGCACTGACTGGCTGCATAATTCTAAAACCGACTGGGATTACTATAGAGAGTACATTAACGAACATATAAACCTCCAACTCCCACTTAAGACCAATGAAGAAGTGGAAATGCATGCCTGCACATAACAAACCTGATACAGGTGGCGGCTTGGTCCAGTACTCCAGAATTAAAGGATTCGTCGCATAACATCCCGATACCACTTGCAATACGGGAAAAAATTGCTGAAAAACGACGCCTCCGTAGAGTTTGGCAGCTCTCTCACAGTCGAGCCGACAAAACAAGACTAAACCGAGCTATAAAAGAACTCAAAAATCTCCTTTCTGACTCTCTAAATGAATCCGTTAAACGAAAGCTAGAGAGGATGTCTCCAAACGCTCATGGTACCTACAACCTTTGGAAAGCTACTAAAAACCTTCCACAACCCCAACAATGCTCTCCCCCTATTAGATCCGGAAACTCCTGGGCTCGAACTGACCGAGAGAAATCTGAGGCCTTTGCCATTCATCTTGCAAATGTTTTCCAACCGAATAGTACAGATACACCTGAAGATCCGGAAATAGAACAAGCACTTAACCAAGACATCCAGATGTGCCTTCCCTTGCGCCCTACTTCTCCTCACGAATTGGCTAAAGAAATACGCCTAATGGACCCGAATAAAGCTCCAGGCTTTGACCTGGTCACTCCAAGATTATTAAAAGAGCTCCCCAAGAAGGGCATTGTATTTCTGACCATTCTCATCAATGCAACGCTTAGAACTTCTCATGTTCCAGCTCTTTGGAAAATATCACAAGTCGTTTTAATCCACAAGCCAGCTAAACCACCCACCGAAGCCTCGTCATACCGCCCTATCAGCCTGACTCCGGTACTATCGAAATTGTGGGAAAAGATAGTCCTTTCAAGACTAAGCTTGCACTTAAACAACGACCAAATCATACCTGACCACCAGTTTGGATTCCGCAAGCAGCACTCAACTGTGGAACAAGTACACAGAGTTTACCACATTATAAGACAATGTCTGGAGAGAAAGGAGTATTGCTCGGCTGCTTTTTTAGACGTGCAACAAGCATTCGATCGGGTTTGGCATAAAGGGTTACTTTGCAAAATAAAAAAAACACTCCCTCACTCATACTACCTTCTAATGGCCTCTTACCTTAGTGACAGAATGTTCCAAGTTAAACTTAGAGACGCAAGATCTTCTCTCTTCTGTTGCCGTGCAGGTGTACCACAAGGATCAGTGCTTGGTCCGGTGCTCTACAACATCTTCACCAGAGACTTACCCCAATCCTCGAACGTAGCTGTGGCAACCTTCGCTGACAATGCGGCTTTCCTTGTCTGTAGCCGCAATCAAACAGAGGCCAGCAGATTATTGCAAGTTCAACTTAACGACACCAACGCGTGGCTAACGAAATGGCGCATAAGAGCAAGTGCCTCCAAGTCCCACCATATAACCTTTACACTTAGACGCGAAACTTGCCCCCCTGTCAACCTAGGGGCTGACAGTCTCCCACAAACTGATTGTGTCAAATATCTGGGCTTCCATCTGGACCGAAGGATGACTTGGAAGGATCACATAAAGAAGAAGCGCGACGAGATTAACTTTAGGTTTAAAAACCTACTTTGGCTTCTTGGAAGACAGTCCACCTTATCCCTAAGCAATAAGCTGAGGGTATACTGCTCTGTCATTAAACCCATCTGGACTTACGGCATTCAGCTGTGGTCATCTGCCAGCAAGAGTAACATTCTATGTATACAACGATCTCAAAACAACATCCTAAGAGTAATTTCTGGTGCGCCTTGGTACGCTCGAAACACAGAAATTCACAACTACCTAGAAATGTCAACAGTAGAAGAAGAAGCAAGGCGTTACTCAACTAAGTATAAAGTCCGCTTGACCACTCATCCGAACCCTCTATCCCACACGCTACTACAGCCAAATGCATTTAAGAGACTGAAGAGAGCCAACGTGCTGCATGACTGAGGCGAGCTGGGGCAGTGGTCCTGACTCGCCAAACCCCCCATAAACTACAACCCACCTGATCATAGTCTAGGCGACTGATAGCAGGTCTAAAATGGAAAAAAAAAAAAAATACCTCCAGATGCAACCGTGTCGTGTTAAGCGCGTGCACGTGCGAGAGCGAGCTGGTCGCGGTGTGCAGCGCGGCGCGCAGCGTGTGCGCGCAGGCCAGCACGCGGCCCGCCGCCAGGCACTCGCGGATGTCTCGCTCCGACACCACCACGCGCTCACTGGAACCAACCACTACTAGTTGACTACGTTTCAATTTCCTTTACAAACTTTTCAATCATATTTCTACTCTTGAGATTCAGAATAAACCGACCAAGAGAGACGCACATAAAAGACCAGGGGTATGTGAGGTGTATATCAGTATTGTTTTCATAGAAAAATACCAGTATTCAATTTCAGTATCTTGCTTATGTTTATATATTTCAATTTTAATTAATACCAGTATCAGTTTCTATGAAGGAGTCCTGTACCTTGCTGGACACAACATGTTTCTTGTATGGGGTTTTAATTTTTAATTCTATTGTAAATATAAAACATCTTTTTATGTAACCATAAAAGGCCACCTGATGGTACGCAGCCACTGTCGCCCATAAACATCAGTATTACCAGCTAGGTGTCATTTCAATACTCTATTATATTCTATACTAGCGACCCGCCATTGCTTTGCTTCGGTTTATTTGAGTTTTCTATAACACCCGTACATAAAATAGAATTTCTTATACAGAAAAACTGTCCTCTTGAATCACTCTATCTATAAAAAAAGACCGCATGAAAATCTGTTGCATAGTTTTAAAGATCTAAGCATACATATTGACAGACAGATAGCGGGAAGCGACTTAGTTTTATACTATGTAGGGAAGGTAAATCTTTTTGTGATAATTTTTTATAACTGCGGTAGAGAAACATGGTTTGAATGCTTTGTGTAGCTGACTCCTGTTTTACATACATGTCAGTGAGCATGGCCAGCGCGTGGTGGTGCGCGCGCGCGTCCGCCCACAGCCGGCGCAGCTCGTCGCGGCGCACGCGCAGCAGCCCGCGGCACGCAGTCAGCCGCGCCGTCGCCGCGTCCGTGTGCTGGCCCCATGAAGATAATGCCGCTCCCACACTACTGAATTTCTGGCAATTCGCGAATTAATTTAACCTTTTGAACACCTTACACAAACATGTTTGGCATGTGAGTGACATATTTTGTATTCGATTTAAGGCTATCAGAGGGTTAAGTAGCTGGGACGTAGAAAAAACCCAATCTGTCAATTTATTTTCATAACAAATTATAAAAAAAAAAACTTTTTTTTTCCTTTTTAGTAGTACTGTTAGGCAATGGGCTTGCAACCTGTCACTAATACACTGGTAAACATCTTCGCCTAAGTGTGCAAAATGTGGTTACAGAATTATCAAAAAGTTTTTATAGTTGTTGGAAATTCTGTGGCTCTGCTAAACATACTCTTTCATTAGATATGACACATAGCACAGCTTGTAAAACATTTATTTTCTAATCTGACACCCAAAAGTGAGTGAAGTGATTTAAAATTGACTATATTAAGTCCATGCTCGGGTCACAGGGAGTCATATGTGTGACCAAAGTTCAATTTAAATGGTTTAGTAGAATCCAACCAAATGGGCTGTGCAGACAGACAGACAGACAGAGAAGTACGTACGGAACCCTAAAAAGGAGGTGGCTTTCCGGCAATTGTTAGCCAAAGGCCGATGGAACTTACTTGCATAACGTCCATGATTTCTTGAGCATGAGTGGCTACTAGCTCATCAAGTCTCGCGTCACTCTTCTTGTATTCTTTCTCTAGCTTTGCTCGCTCCTTCTCCCGTTGCTCATTCGTCTCACTCGCGGATAAAGTGCGAATAACAGACATCAAAAGTCCACTCTGAAAGAAAAGTTGGGATAAGTATAATTTAAACTTAAGGTTTTTAAGGAGAGTACCGGTGTTTGTCATATAATTACCGTTTCTTTTCCTTGTTTTACCCCTCTCGGGGGTTTTGTAGGAGGTGGTGATGACATATTTTCCGATTTTAGGTAATTGTCAGACTAATTAAAACCAAAATATTTTCTCTCCGCCCCGTTAGATGAACTTTTATGTATTGACACTATTGACGTTTGACTTGACGTTTTTGAAACGTTTTTTCTAAATGCTAAACTTAATACTATTAATTATACGTCACATATTTGTCATCCAATCATAAACATGCACAGATAGTAATGAAACTGTTTGAGGTACCAGATAAAATGTGTAAATTTAAGTTTTCAAGTGTCAATTAAAACCTGGCAACTTTTGCAACACTGTCATACAATATAATCTGTGCTGTCATAGAAAACGGTAGTCAGCAAACCGTTTGTGTTCAAAAATTATACCAAAGCAACCATAATCCGTTGCTTTCTTTGTGATTAAATAAAAAGTGGAATTATTTAGCATTGTAAATAAATTTACTCGGCACAAGTTTTGAGTGACAATGGATTACTCTACCATTAGCAACAAAACAACTTGCACGGAAATCGACATTACAAACGGTGATCTGACCGAGAAGTATTTCTCCCTGAAAAAGCAGTTTGATAACTTATCCAGCAACTTTGAGGCAACAAAACAAGAGCTCCATGAAGCCACAAGGAACTATAGCACCGCTTTAGACTTGCAAAGGTATTTATCAGCTGAATTAGAGTCACGTCAAGCAGATGAAGTACGAAGCAAAAATGAGCTCAACTCTCGTATTACAAGGCTTCAGGAAGACATCTCCGTATTACGTGAGGAACGTACAGAGCTTACTGATACTCATTCAAAGGAGGTGAAACAGTATCGCGATGAAATTCGCCGTTTAAAAGAGGATAATGCGTTGAAGGAGGATAGGAAGTCGCCGGAACGTGATACTGGTGAGCTCGACGAAGCCAGAGAGGCGTTGGCGGCAGCGCTGGCGGATGCGGAAGCAGCTAAGGTAACGATGCAAACTATGACCTTAAAAGGTGTACTTACATGGGCGATTATTTGCCTACCATCATGAGCTACCTCAAATTTGATAATAATTAGACAAAGATATGAATACTTATATAGAGAAATTAATTGTTAAATACATAGGAAACATCCAAGGCTCAGGAAGAAATACATGCATTCATCTCATAAATATTTGCCCATAGTGAGAATCAAACCTGGGACTGCTAGCTTCATAGGAAGGATCATTACCGACTAGGCCAATGTGGCGTTGAGTTATAAGTGTAAACTTTGGAGAACATAAAACATAGTGATTATAACACCTGTGGTGCAATAAAGGTGAATTAGCTATGGGGCTTGGGACTTATAGAGGTTACAGACGCTACAGTTGCTCAAATTGTAAAATCATTTCTATCAGTTCTACATGTTTAGATTGGTGTAGGTAGAGGCATTCCATCATAGTCTTCAGGGTTGGCAATGCATATGCAGTTGTGAGATGGCAGATATCTATGGGCCTCAAGGCCACTATCAAGCGGCCTGTTTGTCATATGCCTTCACTACACCATTTAAAATAAAACTAGCCATGTGCAAGCAGGACTTGCGCACAATTAAGAATAAATACATGTGTTTTGTATTCATTGTTATGTCCAAGCCCTATAATTTCTAATTACAACAGTTTATGGGTGATGGTTCATGAGATACAGCCTGCCAACAAACAGAAAGACGGATAGATAGATGGACAGTGGAGGCTTAGTAATAGGCTCCCTTTTGGGTATGTTACCATAAAAAGGGCCTCTACCTTACATTTATGTTTTTTTACACAGGAAGCATTAGAAGAAAGCAAAGCTGAGATCATATCCTGGAGGCTCCGCATAGATGAGCTAGCGATGGAAATGAGCCAGATGCGAGAGACTGCGGAGGCACGGCGCGACGAACTCCGCGCGGCCGCAGAGCGCGAGGCGGTCGCGCTCGCCGATCTGGCTGAGGCCCGGGCTATGCTGCACCAGTGCACTGATGCGCAGGGACCTGAGCATGGTAAGGGGTTGAAAAGACGTTAAAAAATATGTAAAGAAAGGTCCAGAGATTGCAAATTTGCCATGTATGTTCCTTACGAAGTCTACGGGTGCATTAAGAAGGGATGTTTTGGAAATTCTTCCCTTAAGGGGCTAAAATAGAGGGAGGGGGAAACTAATTCTACACATAGAAAGTCGCTGGTGTCCTCTAGTTATTATACTAAAGTTATATCAAACCTATACAAAAACAAAAAAAAGGCATCTTAAACGGAATACGCAGAACTCTTAACATTTCATTGTTTATTTATTTACAGCTGCCAAAGGCAACTCGATATTCGCGGAGGTGGAGGACAAGAGACAGGAGATGGCCAAGAACCTTATTCAGATGAAACAGACCAATGCTAGGGTGAATATTAATTTATATCCAAACTATGTACAGTCACGAAATTAAATTTGGTACCCACCTTAGGTCCAAAGTCAATCTGATATTCTACAACAATAACGTTGAGTTTCCTAAAAGTCACAAATGACTGACATCTCTAATGACATTGAGACTTCAAGCATATTCTTCTTGAAATGGGTCCCAAATTAACGTCGAGTCGTGACCGTACTACACTAAGTACTGAGCGGCCTATGGTACTTGTCCCACCGCCGGCGAGGAAGAAACGAACACACACACAGTGATCGCTGGCTGTTCACACTGCCGAAGAGAATTCTCCCTTCAACAGAAGATATAGATCCCATGTAAATAAACGAGACACGTATAAAAATAGTTGATTGCGGGCTCTACTTGCTTCTCGCTCATTGTCAGTATTGCCTTTGACATACGGTTCCTCTTTGGCCATTTTGACTATGGAAGCCAAAAACAGTCCGCTTTGAAACTATTATTTTTGTTGCTATTTTTATAATTGGAAACGTCATTATTGTAGTTACGAAGAGACCTGGCTAACAAGCAGTCCGAAGTTGACGCGCTGCTGCACGAGAAGCAAACCGTGTGGGAGCAGCAAGCCGGCGCCTCCGCGCACTACGACAGAGAGCTCATTGGTAAGTGACTCGCTAACCAAGACTAGCTCACTAACTCACTAAGACAAATAAATAAATGAATAAAAAAATGTGTGCAAAATGTGGTTACAGAATTATCAAAAAGCTTTTATAGTTGTTGGAAATTCTGTAGCTCTGCCTACCCCACTCTGGGATTAAAGGCGTTAGTTTATGTATGTATGTATAAATAAATACGGTTACGTATCAGAACGCCTAAAATTAATAAGCCTAATGTATCATAATCCCTAAAAGTTCATAATACCTAATGGTCTTTTTTATTAATACACGCCTACATCTAATTAATCTACAAATTAATGTAACCTTTGACATGTATTTTTATCGAAAAATATGAATAAATGAGTATGAGTATGAGTATTGAAACCGTAAATTTTTCAGGATTGTTATAAAACTAACCTAACCTAACCTAATGAGTTCTATACAATGGCATTTTAAAAAATCCTGAAAAGTTTTCGGTTTCTGTAAAAAACACCATTAGGTATTATGAACGTTTAGGTATTATGATACATTAGGCTTATTAATTTTAGGCGTTCTGATACGTAACCATAAATACAAGGGGACAATCTCACACCAATTGACC
The DNA here is from genome assembly GCA_963966035.1 of Acleris laterana. Taxonomy (NCBI): domain Eukaryota; kingdom Metazoa; phylum Arthropoda; class Insecta; order Lepidoptera; family Tortricidae; genus Acleris; species Acleris laterana. The sequence continues at coordinate 18,720,116 of OZ014441.1, read as the reverse complement.
TAGTCCCAAACTAAGCTCTAGGCTTGTACTATGGGTACTAGACATCGATATAAATACTTATATAGAGAAATATATACTTAAATACATTAGAAAACATCCATGACTCAGGAACAAATATTCGCGCTCATCACACAAAATATCTGCCCTTACCGGGATTCGAACCCAGGACCGCTAGCTTCGTAGGCAGGGTCACTACCCACTAGGCCAGCGCGTCGTCTGCATTATTATGTAAAGTAAGGAAAATGAGACGAGATAAAGAATGTAAACAAACTGACCATTACTGAGTTATATTGCGATAGCGAGCGATTATTATATCTGTCCTTATTTCACGTACGAAATGAAATATCTTCAGTTGGTTGATGACGTTGAATAATGCTAGTTTAATTGGGATTAATCTTAGGTAGGTTTTTGAATATCGGTTGCGCCGAAGTGATATCAGCTCTGATAGAAGGGGTTGCTATTTTATCATTGGTTTTTGTCTTATTACCAGTGATCGGAATAGGTAGAGCTAATTTGCCTAAACTTGATGCACCTTCATTCAATAATGTATTCCCATTTCACTCACGCATGAATGAATATGCCTCAAGTTTAGGCAAATTAGCTCTACCTACTCCGATCTCTGCTTATTACTTTACTCAAGCATTACTCATTTTATCCTCGTAAACCCCACCATATACAAACAGCTAGTTTTTTGTCAGTGAGACTTTGAATCTGCCAACAAGGTATTTCATATCCAATTTTTAATAACGGAAAATAAACTAGATCATATTAAAATGCCTTGATAATGTGCAGCCTGTTGCACAATGGGCCTTATTTCATTTAATTTTCCATTAACATCTGTTTGACTGTAAGGCCAGCCAGTTCGGAGCAGACCCCTTACAGGTTCTGAACTCCTGGTAATAGGATGACTAAACACCCTCATCTGAATGATTGCCAAATTAGAACAGCTTGACGAACTGGATTCTTTCAAGGAGACTTGACTCAATCTACACTTCTACACTAATATTATAAAGATTTGTGTTTTTGTATTTGTGTGTGTCTGTTTGTAATGAATAAACTCAAAAACTACTGCGCCGATTTCAAAAAATCTTTCACCATTGGAAAGCTACATTCACCCTGAGTGATATAGGCTATGTTTTATTTTTCTACGTTTTTTTTTTTTTTTATGTCATAGTGAAGACAAACGAGCACACAGGCCACCTGATGATAAGCGGAAACTGTGACCCATAACATTCGCATTCACAGGACTGCGATGCAATCCTAAGACTGCAAATGCGTTGCCAACCCTGAGGGCTAAGATTGAATGCCTCTATGCTAGTAATTTCACCGGCTGTCTTATCCCCAAACCGGAACACAACAATGCGAACACTGCTGTTTGGCGGTAGGTTAATGGATAAGATGGTGGTAGCGATCCGGACGGGCCCTGCACAAGGTCCTACCACATGCATGCCAGGTGCATGGAGTCGCGCGAATTAAGCTAAACAATAAACATTTGAGGAGGGTGCTGTGATGTGTGCTGCACCGGGTGCTACAGTGGCTGCTGCCCGTGCGTCACCCTCTACGCCTGCTGCGAGTACTCTGCGAACAGGCCGTGGTGTCTGCAGCGCATCCACAAAGCCTAAGCTTGTCGTGTCACATTTGCCGTTTTGTTAAATAAATTATTACGTTTGGAATACTTTCTTATTTTAGAAGTTGATTAGAGTGTAGATTTAGATTGAAAATTGCTTCGATGGTTCGATCATTTGAAAAGGATGGATAAAAGAATATTGACGAAAGAGATGGAGAGAAAGTGAGTGGAAGAGTCGGAAGGGCCCGCCCGAGTATACTTTTTCGAATCAAATCGGAGAAATACTGGAAAAGGGCCGAATCTTAATTACCCGAAACCGACGTGCGTGCACGATTCGATGTATGTATGTGAAAGAACCGAAAGAGTTTTGTCAGGATTGTAGCAAGTGGAAAGAAGTGGTCTCTGCCTACCTCTCTGGGAAACAGGAGTGATTTAACCTTTTGAACGCCACAGACGGCTGTGGCCGACATCTGAAAGTCGTGCCTCTAACGCCACGACGGCTACAGCCGACACAAGTCCAAGATCAAAAGAGACTTTGTTTCGTATGATTTAAGGTATAGCAAACATGTACGGCGTGTGAATGGCGCATTTGGTAATCGACGTAAGGCGTTCAAAAGGTTAATGTACATTATATGTAAAAGATTCGAGATTTTTTATTGAGCTACGTTATAATGAACTTAGTTGATGAAGTCTAGTATACCAGCACTTTACAAGTCCTCTTTGAAAGTGCTGGCCACCACTGTTGAGAAAAATCGCCGCAAGAAACTCATCAATTTTTCATTTTGTACGATTAATGTTGCTCTACTAAGCCAGATAGCAGAATCTCAAATAAAACTAGCAATAGCAACCTCATTACTATGAGGAGGGAATGATATCTAATGTGGCAATTGAATTTGAGATACGCTTTACTGGCTTAAGGCTGCGTTTCCACCAGAGCTGTGTGAGGCAGCGAAGCTGTGTTGCGAGGAACATCCACGAATAGGATTCTTTTGTTTTACTACCCTCACTATCCTATTGGTGGATTTTTCCTCCCAACACCGCTTCGCTGCCTCGCACAGCTCTGGTGGAAACGCAGCCTAAGCGGGTAGAATAGGAATCTTCTGGATCAGCTTGCGCCATCGTCCTTCATCTTCGTCCATTACCTTCTTGGATTGGAGTTATTAAACGAAGGTACTATAGCCCGACAAGTTCGTGCGCGATCCGCCGGATGACACAGGTTGCAAGAACGACATTTAGGGCAAATTTTTCAATCTCCAGATAACACTATCAGTCAGGTAAATTGTAGCTCTGTCGTTTTCTTTGTCATAAGAAAGATAAGGATAGAGCTAGAATTTACCTGACTGACAGGATGTGTTATCTGGAGATTGAAAAATCAGCCCTAGACGTTAGCGAGGGCCGGCTTTGTACAGTCGCGCGATTTAATTTGGTACCCACCTTAAGTCTAAAGTCAATCTGATATTCTACAAGAACAAGGTTCAGTTTCCTAAAAGTTACAAATGACTTGACATCTCTAATGACATTGACGACTTCAAGCATATTTTTCTTGAAATGGGTCCCAAATTAACACTCGTGACCGTACCGGCGTAGGAAAGCGCGCACGGTCGGCCTTATATTTAAGTAGCTGTTCACTTTTGTTTTTGGTCAGTGTGACGTCATGTTTGAACTGCTGCACTAATCTGTCTAATGCTTTATAGCGACAAGGTACACAGGTAAGCAGTGATATGTGCACGTTGCAGATCATTCCCAGAACTTTGGAAATCTTCTCAACAAATTGCTGAGAAAATTCTCGGAAATATTTGAGATAATTAAAAATAACCTTCCTTCATAGTACTCGGTTCCAAGGTTAACTGGAAGAGATCCCATATGGGATAAGTTCGCCTAAGTACATTATTTATATTGATGCAAACGTGTCTTGTAATTGTTTATGTGCTTTAACCCTTAAATGCATAATGATGTAGATTTACATCGTATATTTTAAAGTTCAATTTCAAACATACATTATTTTAAGTAAATTTCAATTTTAGAATTTATGCAGTAAGATTTTTAGCTTCGTCAAAGTTCAAATTTGGAAATGAACTTTAAAGACGCGTTCGATTTTCGAAACGCTATGCATTTAAGGGTTAAAGAGTTTACATAGATATTTCTATGAATTTCAGAGAGCTACGAGGAGCGTATCTCCCAGCTGGAGGAGCAGTGCGAGCGGCGGCGGCGCGAGCTGGCGCGCTGGTTCAGCAAGCTGCGCGAGCCGCCGCACGCCGCGCAGGGCTGGCTGCCCGCCGTGCTCGACCACCTCAAGTACACCTTTCCACTACACCTACTATTTCTGGCACATAAATCTATTTAAAAAGCTTTGGATTATAAATATGACGGAGCCCCGCATTGCGGAGCTACAATTTCTGGGTGGTCGATCCTTCGGGCAAAAAGGCTACTTAAAGAACTTAACACATACTTTGATTACAAATCAGATGCGTGGCTACAACATCCTTTAGTGACTGACTTCTGGTCACACCGTTTTTTGTCAAACTTGGTAGGTAAACGCAAGAGTTGGTAGTTAGGTTTGGCATCTTTAGATGCCTGAAGGGCAAATCACTCAGAAATAGGAGCCCTGCAGTGCAGCAGCCGGCAGTGCCTCCGTGCAATGGCAACCTTTACAACTAAGTAATATTAGCAATATTCTAAGGTGGATCAATATTGGAAAGGTTTTAGGATTTTTCCGTCCGAACAGTACCCTCATTCTCCTAAATTCAATTTCACCAAGAATAGGGTATTAAAAAGAGTGAAATTAAATTGCTTTTTCATTAACAACAGATAAACATTATAAAAATACTAGAAAAACATCAATCTTATATTTTAGTTTGCTATTTTAAGATTATTAAATTCATAAAATCCAACAATAAGGACGCTGTTTGGTTGTGACGTCACAAGATAATAATCCCTATAAATTCCATTGTAACGGAGCGTTTTTGATGTTTCATAAAAAGAAGCTTATTTGACTTTTGTCAAATACCGTATTAAGAAGACCATGACAGATTTATTTCTCATTAGCAGTGAAATCTGTGTGCCTATGTGTCAATTTTGCGGGTGGTAGGACCTTGTGCAGGGTCCGTCCGGATCGCTACCACCGTCTTATCCATTAACCTACCGCCAAACAGCAGTGTTCGCATTGTTGTGTTCCGGTTTGGGGATAAGACTGCCGGTGAAATGACTAGCATAGAGGCATTCCATCTTAGTCCTCAGGGTTGGCAACGCATTTGCAGTCTTAGGATTGCTCTGCAGTCTTGTGAATGCGAATGTCTATGGGTCACAGTTTCCACTTACCTTCAGGTGGCCTGTGTGCTCGTTTGTCAACTCTATGCCATAAAAAAAAAACGTTTAAAATAATAATGCAATTCTCTTTTCAGGTGCGAGTGTGAACGTCTCAGGGCCGAAGTGTTATCCCTCGGCGCAGCTCAGTTAGCTAACGCCGCGCAAGTGCGAGACCTGCGCAGGAAAATAGCCCTTCTATCCTCCACCGGCGTGAACCTAAATGCCAACTCACCCCAAGCCACTGAAGGTGGCGATAAGGAAGATGTTCCCGTGTACAAGACTGTGCAAGCCAAGCGGTTGACGCCCGATGAAGTGAAAAAGAAAGTGTCGTTTAATTAAGTACAAAATTTTTATTTATTAATGGGATAGATAGTACAGTGCAAGTTTTAAAAAGTAATAGTGTACGAGAGGATCGCCATGTAACATTAGTTAGGGTAACATATTATTTACTATGACGTTTGTGGATGATTTGTTAACATCGAAATATAATAAAATAATAAGTATAGAATACTACTACTTACTTACTTATACTGAATACTGAGAAGCGTGAATGATATTGAAAAGCTACAATTACATTTCTTCGGTGAAACTGCAATACCGCGTAACTTACACATTCAATCAGTTGAAAAATGTACCTTAATGACTAACGTGCTAAGGTAAATTTTGAAACTGATCGAATTTGTAAGCTACGCGGTATTGCAGTTTCACCGACGATTTCATGCTAGTGGAGGCAAACGAGCTTGCGGGCCATATTCAAACTGCCCTTCTTAATAGAAATGACGCATGCGCAATTCGATAGTCAAACCAAATTGAACCCTGTGTCTTAAGAAATAAGGTCACTATACATTGACCATTCTATGAGACATGCGCCCTTTTTCCTAGTGAGGGCAGCATAGTCAATCGCTTAAGTTTTAGATGTCATAGTCTCCTAGGAAATCAGCCATGTCCTCTATTCTACCACAAACAAAACAATATTGCTTTGACGTGTTGTGAGCAGTGATCGTACTTTTTCTAGCATTTTTGGTGCGATGACGTTAAATGACACTTGACAGCGACCTAGGGCTTTTTTTTTAATTTTATTTAATGGCTTTCATATCTGTTAAGGTGTATTTCGCCAATGTCAAGTTATTTATAGACACTCCCACAGACTTATTAGAGCAATAAGTCCGTAGAACATTTATTACCTACTGCATCCCAAAATTCCTCAATTTTTGCGGAGGGTATGCTGACGATTTAATTTCTATTGCAATGGTATTACATTTTCTCATATAGTAAATTGACCCTTCATTTCATTATGCATATTGGGTTGGGCTTTACATGTTCTAAGAATATTTTCTGTATTTCCAATGTGTTTAAATCGCTATTATATTTTTATTTTTAATTTTATTCGATTTTTGGTTCAGACTATTTAATATTGGGCACTACTGACAACCCTAGCACTGCACCGAAAATGCTAGAAAAAGTACGATCACTGGTTATGATATGATATTGGTTTTAACCCGGCCGCCATTTCTGTCAAGTACATAAGAACTTATTGATAAAGTTGACAATACCTTTTTTTATTCCTAAGCTTTACGAGTTTGCGGAAGTCATTTCGGTTTGTTAGTTCCGACACGTATTATAATTCGATGATAGTTAAAGGTGCCTTAATTATAATTAAGTTAAAATAAAATAAGACAAATGGGCCATTCTACTTTTCAGTGTACATTTTTGCAATCGTCCGATAAAAAGTATACCAAATGATGAATCCGCGAATAAACAAATAACGTGAACTTAGAATGTTTACGTTTGACGGTTTTCAAAAAAAAATATCCTAAATTACTCAATTATCGCTGAAGAATCTTGGTAACTCAGTGGTAAATTGCACATTTTCCATAGAAAAGGCGGGGACATCAACGTCCACTGCGTTACTCACTTTACAGTTATTACAAATAACTTTTTATGAATTAGTTTAATTCTATATATAAGCTTATTGACGTCCCTTTTCTAGTTTTAAGTTAGAAAAAGCAGCACTTTACCGTTTGTTGAAATAAAAATAGTTTAGTGAGAGCGTGGCTAAAAGTTATGTACAACGAAAAGTAGAATGGCCCAAATCATAAAAATAAAACTGTATTGATTACAAACGAGTGTAAGATTTTTATTGAGCACATTTAAATTATTCACGTTAGACATTATGTCACTAATGGAATCACGACACATTTTATAAAAAGACATTGTATGGTAAAAATTATCTGTTTTTTTTCGCAAGTAAATTACTAGAGACCGGGAGGAAAGACTTTTACTCATAATTTTATTTATATTTATAAAGTTTTATATAATGGAATTAAAGTAATATATTAAATAAAATCACAAAACTTTAATAAATTTAATTTGAATAAATTAACATTTAATACGCTTTCGGATTATTTCGGCAATTTGTTTTTTTTTATGATGCTATATCGTAAAAGAAAGTAAAACTATTTGATACACTTTCAATCACGCTGTAAACGCTGTTCGAAAAGGGTAACCTTTTTAACCTATGACATTTTACAAAGTAAAATAAACAAAGAAATTTGTCAGGATCGTAGCAAGTCGAAAGAAGTGATCTCTGCTTACCCCTGGGAAACAGACGTGATTTAATGTACAGTTAAGGACTTTAATTGTTAAGCCACTATGGAACCCTGTCATAATGACAGCGTCAAACCATATGAAAGAAATTACGCTAAAATTAATGATCAACGTTATGCGACAGGGTTCCATAGTGGACTAACAATTAAAGTCCTTGACTGTACGAGTATGTATGTATGTATATACGAGTAAACATGAAATAAGTAAGAGTTGGTGAATTTTGGTTTTGGCTGTTTGGAGTTAGTTATCCTAGTCCATATATGGTTTTAAAAAGTAAATTCTATACATTTTTAATGTCGCTGCCGTTGGTAAATAATAACTTTTTTTCGATTTTACCTGTTTATTAACATTTCCAAGCATGTGGGCGAAATTATTACAAAAGCAACCTTACTCTTTGAACTTGGTTTTTTTTCTGGCCGGTCACGTGCGCGTGGCCGTGGGCACGCCCAGGTCCTTGAGCGCGTGCTCGCGCGCGTGCGCCACGTGCTTCTCGCGCCACGCCAGCTCGCGCGCGTCCCGCTGGGTGCGCGCGCGCAGCCGCGCCGCCGCCGCCTCGCGTACGCATGCCGTGAACTCACCTGGGAGTTTAGAATTATTGTTCTATAGTCGAGCTTAGAAGTAGCTGTACATTTTAGTTGCTTGTCGCTGTAACGTATTAAAGTGAGAGTGACTTAAGACTACGCCGAGCGTACCTACGCCGGATGTACAGTGGCGCCCTCATTACTTTTATTGTATTTTCTAATAAACTAAAGTATTTTCTTGAAATTGAACGAAATGTTTTTGTACTACAAATGAAAACACAACTTATAGGGTATAATCATATAGTTTAATAACAATTCACCTTCGAGTTATTAACTTAACGAAAAAAAGTGGCCACCTTTTCCCATTAAGCTGACTACTCAAAGGGTAATTGTTATTAAAGTTTGTTACGTATCCCATAAATTGTGTTTATACTTGCGCTACAAACACATTTTGTTTGGGTCCAAGGAAATTCTTTAGTTAATTAGAAAACCCAATAAAAGTAATGAGGGCGCCACTGGACGCTCGTCGTTTGCTCGGCTAAGACTGCGCCGAGCAACCGTCCGTAGTCAACTTAACGAGAAAAGGTGGCCACTTTTTTTCGTTAAGTTAATAACTCGAAGGTGAATTGTTATTAATCTAGATATGATATACCCTATAAGTTGTGTTTTCATTTGTAGTACAAAAACATTTCGTTCAATTTCAAGAAACTACTTTAGTTTATTAGAAAATACAGTAAAAGTAATGAGGGCGCCACTGTACATCCGGCGTACGCTCGGCGTAGTCTTAAAGTTAGTACAGGTTGATTCACAAGAGTATCATTGTGTGAGTGCCGAACCGTTCGAATTTCAAACCGAAAACCTGTTACTATTTTACACACTAGTATACTTTCACTCATTCAATCCATTCGTGCCAGCTCTTGAGAATCGACCTGTATGTCAGTAGCTGCGACAAGGTAGTAAAATGTATACGTACTTCTGAGTGGTACGCGTAGTTAGTTTACGGGTATAATATTTCTTTTAACTTCCTGCTACTCTCCCAATTTCTTACCGTTGGGGGTTGATTTTAGAAAATATGTTTTTTGATATTAGAACACAGGTTCCCAACCTTTTTTTAGCCAACCACTCCTTCCAAGACAGTTTTAAAATTTATTTAATGGCTAAAGAGCTTTATCACCACACGGTATTTTCTACGTAACGCGGTTACAAACAAAATTACGTCATTCCGACCACAAGTTTAAAGCGAGCGTAGCAAACTGATAATATTCAATATTTTTACCTCAGTAATAACATACCATTTGAACGCCATGCACTACTAAAGGTAAAGGGTTCGGGTACTTTTGTGCCTACCACGCCATCGACCCTTTTACTGGTCACAGATACAGTAGAAAATAGACCCCGAGTATTTGCGACGTAAGGTTAAAATTAGCTGTGGTGTTCAGCTGTCATTGACGTGTTAGGACGTTTGTATCAAGTCAATGGCGTTAAAAAACGTTTTTTTTATGGTATAGAGAAGACAAACGAGCACACAGGCCACCTGATGGTAAGTGGAAACTGTGACCCATAGGTATCCGCACTCACAAGACTGCAATGCAATCCTAAGACTGCAAATGCGTTGCCAACCCTGAGGACTAAGATAGAATGCCTCTATGCTAGTCATTACACCGGCTAGGCGGCTGTCTTATCCCCAAACCGAAAAAACAATCCGAGCACTGCTGTTTGGGTTAAACATAGTTGGGTGAATCAACTTTTAAGGTAAGTACTCCCTATTTTTTGACAAGTTTCACAAATTACACGTTTTTAGAAAAACTGTATATTTTTTTAACGACATGGCCTACATGTTAATTTAATTAGACAAATAGGCTAACATTTGAACTTATTTAATTTAAAATAATACAGTTTTGAACAATAATATAGTTGGTAACGCAGGGGACGATGTTGTCCCTAGGTTTTGTATGAAAAAAGTGCATTTTCCCCTGAGTTATCCGGTTTTTTCGATGATTACAAAATATTTGAGGTGTTTAACGTGTGGGGTACATAAATTTGATGGTCTGATTTTAATATTCATACATCATTATTAACCATAAGTCACCCACTCCGCTGTTTTCCCGGTGGCATGGAGGAACTACATAAATTTTCGCCAGCCGCGGCAGACTGGCTGACACACTTGGACATCGACCCTTGATCCATGCAGGATGAGTGCCATACGCAATGATGATGATGACCATAAGTCACCAGGAAAGTTTTCATACCGCAAAAGAAAAGGAGTACTTTAAAAGTTGATTCACCCAGTTACGGGGTTGATTGACCTAATGACGGAACCCACCGACGGTGTTCCAGCACTCAACGACGGCCCTCTCATCCTCGTTGTAGCACTGTATAACGCGCTGTTTGAACTCGTCGCACACCGGCTCCACCGCCACCATCTTCTCAGTCCGCAGCTCTATCCGGCGAGCCATAGACGATAGCTCGTCCATTGTTATTCTGGGGACACACCGAAATCCATAAATTCGCTGTCTTATTAATAAAATCATCTTGGCTGAGATGTCGGTCACAAGATAGGTACGTCAAAGTAAACGTCAAACCATAGAACACTGTCATTTTTGACACATCTCGAGACGAGCATTAGGACCGTATTAATAAACTAATCTCAACTCTAATGCTCGTCTTGAGATGCGTCAAAAATGACAGTGTTCTATGGTTTGACGTTTACTTTGACGTATCTTGTGACGCGCATCACAGCCAAGATGAGTTTATTAATACGGGCCTCAGAGTTGAGATTAATTTATTAATACGGGTAGTCCAGTCAGTAGGTATTTATGCTCTACAAAAGGTGGCGTAGAAAATGTGTTGAAACAATATTGTTTAGGTATGACAGGTTAATAAAAATCCAAGTTCTCGACCCTGAAGGACCCAGGCGTTAGCCGCCATCTTGAATTAAAGGTGCCAAAATTAGGTATATTTTAAATAGCTTCTCAATTGTTTACTAAATCACAAAAGTGTCTATGAGAGGTATAAAGAAGACAAAATTGTTTACATTTTTTGCATACATGTTTATTCTGTAAGTCTTAAAGGTAAGAAGTTACAAGCGACGGAAATAATAATATTTACAAAAATCATTAATATAATTTTAATTTAGTTTAAAAATTGTATAGCTATCATTTTTTAATTCTTTTTGATGGCCCGGGCTGGTTAATGGTGCCTTCTTCATTATCGTCGCTGAAATTTTCTGTTTCATTGTCTGTATTTTTAGTTTCCAACCATGACATTTCGTCGTCATCACAGTCTTCCTTATCTATCTGAATTTCTACTGCATTTTCACACAGCTGACCACTACAGAATCCACAAACAATAGAGCATTTTAATCCAGCTTTTCTGCAACTACATGTTTTGCTGCATCCTTTTTTACAGTGGCAAGAAATTACACTTAAAAGCGTCTGGGGTGCTGCTTTCTCTGTCGTTGTTATTGGAGTGAGCCTATTGGTGTCATATCTCCAGCCCCAGTCTTCTGGTTTTTTTTTATTCCGTACCATTTTTGGACTTGGTGGTATGTCCTAAACGCATGATACCGTGCAGCGTCCTTTGTCGGCGGCAAAGAAGCAAGATTAAATTTACTTTTTATTGATGACTTTACGAATCGTTTATATCGGATATCTTCTAAGGATTCCTTATCCATGTCCCCTCCGTACAAAGTTACTAGAAAGCGTGCTCCAGCGTCTTCGATTTCTTCTGGTCTTGCTTCTTTATCTTTGTAGACGCCAATGATGGCATCCAGTTGCGCGTTTTTTTCAACAAGGGAACAAAGTTTCATTTTCCCTTGATTGAAGAGAGACGATGTGGTATCGCAGCCACTAAACGCATGGAGAAAAAGAATGTTGTTACTAGCTTTCTTGTATTTAAAACTATTAGTGGAGTATTGTCTTTCAGCAGTTTTGCCTCTACCGGGTTTTAGCAGGTATATGTTGCTTTGGGGTGGAGACAGTGCTGACGTAAAATTGTGTACTCATCACGGGCAGTAAAAAAGAAAGCCCTCTATCGCATATTTACAACCCTCGCCTACGGCTCGGGTCTCAAATACCTACGATTTCGGGCTTTCTTTCTTTTACAGACCTTGTTAAGTAATGTACTATAGTGTAATTAAATTATTTTTTGTAAATATTATTGTATCTGTCGCTTGTAACTTTTTACCTATAAGACTTACAGAATAATCATGTATGCAAAAAATGTAGGCAATTTTGTCTTCTTTGAACCCTTCATAGACACTTTTGTGATTTAGTAAACAATTGAGAAGTTAATTAAAATATCCCTAATTTTGGCACCTTTAATTCAAGATGGCGGCTAACGCCTGGGTCCTTCAAGGTCGAGAACTTGGATTTTTATTAACCTGCCATACCTAAACAATATTGTGTCAAAACATTTTCTACGCCACCTTTTGTAGAGCAAAGGCTTTTACAGTTCCCCACAGACTGACCTAGGGCCTTAAAAGGTAAAGGAGCGCACAGGCCACTGTTCGGTAGCGCACTGTTCTCTGCATCAAAGACATGGTTGTCGCTGGAGCAAAGAGAGTCCTCGTATGCTGTTCCGATACTGACGACGTTTTGGTGTTCTTAATGTAAATATTTTCATTAGGTATTCCATTCTTGGGGTTGGATATGAGGCTATTACATATCATTTTAGGTAAGTATATTTTACAAATAATGATTCAACCGTATGATATCTGGAGGCGCCAAACTTGGTATGTTTTGAAAATGATTTTTATTTTAATTTAAAACAAGTTACTGAAATATAATGATGTGACATATTTTTAGAATTGTCTTAGACACCACACACTATAGGTTTCAAAACAAAAGATTAACCATACAAAAACAATAATATGACGTCATACATAACCCCTCTCCTTTTATGTTTTTTTTCGTGCTACTAATCAAATTGATTCATTGCAAGATCAACCTTTCCGAAATCGATTTCCAAAAAATCCTTTGGTAATGGACCCAAGCAATATTCCGCTTTAAATTTCAAGTCCCTAAGTTAATCCAGCCAGTTTAAGCAGGTATACTAACACAGGTATATTCAAAAGTGTAACATTTCGAACCTCCTCTAGAATTTGACGTTATATTAACAGTAATAAAACTCAAATTCAAATACATTTTATTTTTTTATTTATACTACGGATGGGTAAGGACCAAAAAGTAGTCCACGCTTACTCAACCAATTCAATTTTCTATGAAACTTTTCCGTTGTGACACGAAAATTAGCCATACAATTGTAGGGATACTTTTCGTCGCACAACGGAACTTTGTTCGTTTTCGTTGTTTGTATGGTTGCGCTTAACGGTGGTCCAACTTTTTGGTCCTTACCCGGATCCTTTTTGCTAAACGCTCATCTAGGAACTGCTCAGTGTGATCCAAAGCACCACTCACTTGTTCCTCTCCGAGTGGGTCTCGTCCAAACTCTTGATTTTGTCCATGAATATCTTGTCCTTGGAGTCAGCTCGCGGCTTCGGCTTCACGGTGCTGGTGGCGGCCGCCCCCGTCGCCAGGGTGGCGTCCTCGACCAGCCGTTCTACCTGGGCACCGCTTAAGGCTCAGTTTCAATGGTCAAATAGTCCGCATGCTAGTGGTACATTGCGTCGCTGCAATAACTTCCAGCGCTATAATTTAAACACAACTCGTCAATGGATTGCTATAAGCATGCGGCCTATTATCATACCGCGATTCTACCCTATATCACCGGAGACAGTAGGGATTTAATCGGCTCAGGCTTTTGGAAGTCGTGGTGGAATAAATTATCATAGATACATACATACATAGTCACGAGATTTAAGACTGCGCCGAGCGTACGCCGGTTGTACAGTGGCACCCTCATTACTTTCATTGTTTTCTAATAAATTAAAGTATTTTCTTGAAATTGGACGAAATGTTTTTGTACTACAAATTAAAACACAACTTATAGGGTATATCATATAGTTTAATAACAATTCACCTTCGAGTTATTAACTTAACGGAAAAAAATGGCCACCTTATCCCGTTAAGCTAACTACTCAAAGGGTAATTGTTATTAAAGTTTGTTACGTATCCCATACATTGTGTTTTTACTTGCACTACAAAAACATTTCGTCTGATTTAGAAAACACAATAATAGTACCTAATGAGGGCGCCACTGGACGCTCGGCATTTGCTCGGCTCAGTCTTAATTTGGTACCCACCTTAGGTCTAAAGTCAATCTGACATTCTACAGCAATAAGGTTGAGTTTCCTAAAAGTTACAATTAACTTGACATCTTTAATGACATTGACGACTTCAAGCATATTGTTCTTGAAATGGGTCCCAAATTAACGCTCGTGACCGTACATGAACCCTGAAAACATACTCCTTTGTTTGGGCAGTCGTGTATAAAACTACCTAGTCCACGCCCTCAATGTTCGACCGGGTAAGTAAACCATCTTAAGTTATCGATGAGTTATAAACAATAATTCTATTATGTTTTCAGTGTTTTCACGCTCCAATTTGATAGTGAAATAGTTAATTACAGTCGATACGGTATTTTTCGATGACATTGGTCAAATTTGTAATCAAGATACCTACCGATGTTCTACGGCAACAGATACAAAACGTTACTCGTTAACGTTTAGATTTCGATAGGTAATTTATCGTAGTTCTGTAAGTGACCGCTAGACGCGCTTGCAATCCTCCATACAAATCATTTACAGATGTAGTGAATAATCCTTTCCCATCGTTTTTGGTCGGATAACTTCGTATTTATCTTACTATTTGGCTTATGGATAGGTACTGAAGCTTATTGAGAAAGCTAGATAAATACGAAGTAATGCGACAAAAAACGATGGGAAAGGATTATTCACTACATCTGTACACCGTCGCCAGCGAGTGTGGTCACTGCAACCTCATGGTAGTGGTACATAAAGCGGCTTAGAAGGACTCACCATCCTGTTAGAGAGGTTGATATGGTGTTCTTCAGGTTCCTCGTAGTCCGGGGGCGGCTTCGGCGCCTGCCGTGAGAAGTGGGTGGCACGCTTCGACGATTGGCCGCTGCCCATTCTGAACCTGCTCTGGAAGATAAAAAAAAAGATAAAGATAAAATATATTTATTCGGTGAGTAGGCCGCACGGGCACCTTTACACGTCAAGAATCTACCAGCGCTTCGCAAGAGACCACTGCACTGCTGAGAAGAAACGCCGCAAGAAACTCAGCAGTCAGTCGTTTTTTAACCATATTTAATACTACAATGATACTACTTAGTCTAGCATTTTTAAGTGCTGGAAAGGGTAATGTTAAAACTTCGTCAGGTATTTTTTTATAGAAATGAATGCATTGACCAACAAATGATTTATATACTTTACGGACGCGGAATTTCCGGATAGCAATTTTATTTTTATTTCTTGTACCTATTTAATTTCTGCACATCGGAATTTTTGGTGAAAGAATCTAAATTTTTAATAACATAAATAATATTCTCATAAATAAATTGAGACGCTACAGTTAAGATGTGAATTTCTTTCAAAAGAAAGAAATATATTCACTAGTAATAGGTGCATATACGATGCTGATTACCAGAGGCCCTAATACGGCTGCGTATATCGCGTGACAAAGTTTGGATAAAGCATCCGTCATCCGTTCTGACACGTAAATAAGTACGAGAGTGACGGATGCTTTATCTACATTTGACGCGCGATGTCTGCCAAACTACTGCGTATTTTAACAGTTAGACTGATATTTCAACCAACCTTATGATGTGGTAATATTTAATAGAACTCCTTATTTCCGGAAATGGTCGTAGATTGAGAGCGAGCTGCTCGAAATGAAACCCTACCTCGGACATAGAAATATGTAGAGCCGAGACCGTAAAAAAGGAATGAGTGAGATAGATGAATAAGCGAGAGCTTATCGTGGTCTTGCCAATGTAGCTCTTCGGCTCTTTAATTACCTATTAAGCTGCTTAAGTAGCGCTATAACCTATAAATAAGTACCTAGTGTTGATTGTGATAAACATATATTTTGTAAGAGGTGAACTTGCGATGCAAATACAACAGTTATGGCCGATAAAAGCATTTTAGTTTTATTTTGGCTGCAATAAATCCGAGGTAATTATGTGAATTTGATTGTAACCAAAATTCCGATGTTTCGATCCTCTTTACTTTTCACTGGTCATGCTAGGGTGATGGAATCAGTAATGGACAAAGCATCAATAATGGACACTTGATTCTTATTTTACAGAAGATAAGGGTTATTCATTTGTTTTGCAAGAATCAATTTAAGACCGTATGAAATTTGAATTAAGAGTGAAGTGTCCATTACTGGTGCCTGTCAGTTAAGAGTGTCCATCATTGGTACCATCATTCTATAGTGCGATGGAGAAAAAGGGACAAGGTTAACAAAACGTGCCTTCTCCAAATTTTCGGGGCCCTGACGACGAATCACCTCGAACATTACAACATGTTTATTCTAAAACAGTAATATTTGACCTTTATCGCAATCAGTAAGGCACGCAGTTTCGCGGAAATAGTAGGTGATCGCTAATATTTATAATGTATAATGTACGCGCATTGGTTCCATCGCGGGATTTGATTCTGCATCCGTTTCCTGATGACTCAGCTACTCAAAAGCAAAGAAAACGGGTCCAAAATGTCATCAAGCCAATTATTATTTTTTATGTGAGCCTGCGTGCCTGACCTGACTGTACGTTCTGTGTTTATTTTTTATTTTTCTAGCATAAGTAGAGGTATGTAGTTGTCTTATGGCCGGTTCCTATTTTCAAATCAAAAATTTTTACACTTGTTGCATAGGCAAAAGTAAAATTTTAACCCGAGGTAAGCCTTATCTATCCGTCGTTTGAATATAGGAACCTGACACTAGTTCACAGGTTCAGCAATGCATTTGCAGTCTTAGGAATGCAGTCTTAAGATATTAGTCTTGAAAATGCAAATGTCTATAGGTCACAGATCCCACTTACCACCAGGCCTGTGTGCTTGTTTGCCTTCTTCATATAAAAAAAAAAATTGTTACAAATTTGCAATTTTTTTTTTTTTTTTTTCTTTTTATGTCATAGAGAAGACAAACGAGCACACAGGCCACCTGATGGTAGGTAAGTGGAAACTGTGACCCATAGACATTCGCATTCACAGGACTGCGATGCAATCCTAAGACTGCAAATGCGTTGCCAACCTTGAGGACTAAGATGGAATGCCTCTATGCTAGTCATTTCACCGGCTGTCTTAACCCCAAACCGGAACACAACAATGCGAACACTGCTGTTTGGCGGTAGGTTAATGGATAAGATGGTGGTAGCGATCCGGACGGGCCCTGCACAAGGTCCTACCACCCGCGAGAAATTTTAAACCAGTTTAACCCTTAAATGCATAAAGATGTTGATATACATGGTATATTTTAAAGTTCAATTTCAAACATACATTTTAAGTAAATTTCAAACTTACAATTTATTCACTTAGATTTGTAGCTTTGTCAACAATCAAATTTGGAAATGAACTTTAAACACGCGTTTGATTTTTGAAACGCTAAGTATACGTTATTGGAACTTTGAACTGACGAGGTTTGGCTAGCTGACCCTGCACACGAAGCTAGTGCTCCACAAAGTGCAATATTGTAGTAAATAAGAGCTGATCTGATGATACTGATGACGCAGCCAGAAAGTGGCAAGGACCGCTGTTGTTTTAACAGATCGTCTCGAAAAACCCCTGACTAAAACCTCAAAAGGAAAGTGGTATACCTGTTAGTATAGGTAAACCCCGATTCATTAAACATTGTCATACAGGATACGAGACAGAAATAATTTCGACATAATACGTCGCAGTATTCCCTGAGTCAGGTGGCAGGTGGCAGTTCCGATGACTGTTTTAGTTAAGGTGTGGCTTACCTGAAAGTGGCCTTGCGCAAAATTTATTGGTTATTCGTCATAGAACAGTTGAATATATTTTGTAAAGGTTAATACGTTGACCTAATAAAAAAATAAACGGCACGAAATAGGCAACAGTGTTCACATAGGTACATACATACATACATACATAAACTTACGCCTTTATTCCCAGAGTGGGGTAGGCAGAGCTACAGAATTTCCAACAACTCTAAAAAGTTTTTGATAATTCTGTAACCACATTTTGCACACTTAGGCGAAGATGTTTACCATTGTATTACATTAGTGACAGGTTGCAAGCCCATCACCTAACAGTAGGTACTACACGCCTTTATTACCTTAGTCGGCTTTTACGACATCCACGGAAAGATACGGAGTGGCACTATTCTAATCCGGCTACCACACGGGGAACACACACACACACACACATAGGTGTTCACATAGGTAATCATCTAAATTGTAATTATCTTAAAAACCGATTCTTGACGAACGAATACGAGTGAGTTCAAAGCCTAATTGCGGGGTTTGGGAACGGTTCAAAATATACCACCCTCCTGCGGAGAAAAGGCATGTTCAATTAATTCATAGAAGCACAATAAACTCTTAGTGGAAAGGTTGGATGTGCAATACAATTCATATCGTAGATGCGCCTTTTCTCCCTAGGAGGGCAGTATGGTTGTTAGCCAGGTTTTTCGCAAACGCTCGTTTGGAGCAGAATCGATCCGCGAGCGTTACAATCGCTGGGATTAACATGGAATTTTGGGTTTGGATCCTACTTGGATGGCGTGGGGACTATCGTGTTCTTAAAACGCTTTAACTTCATGGTGAGCAATTGAAAATGCAATTAAAGAGCTAGCAAATAAGTTAGAAAAGATGAGATAAGGGCGGTGAGGTACACGGCGGGCATTGTGGATAGAATTACTTAAGAACACTTACGATCATAATCCGACAAGTTAAGTCACCGACGCTCTTGAAACATAAATGAACTAACTTCTGCCAGGGATTTCATCCGCGTAGAATTCGTAATTTTGTCATCCCACGGGAACTGTACATTTTTCCGAGATAAAAATAGGCTATGTCCTATTTTAGACTAAATATAATCTATCTCTGTGCCAAATTTCATTCGAATTCATCAAGCCGTTCCGGTGTGATTGAGTAATAAATACAAACTTTCGAATTTATAATAGGGTAAAGGCACCAGTGGTCAGCCAGAAAACAGTAGTCCACTGAGTGCGAAGAGTGGGAAATATATATTTCGTACTCTTCTCACTCATACAAAGTAAAGGCAGAGGTCGACTACAGGTCTTAGGCTGACCACTGATGACTTTACCCTATTAGTTAGATGATTTAATGCTTAATGAAGGTAGGTACTTAATAACAATTAAAACTTCAAAATACAACATGACACTATTATACGACTATGATTGATACTAACCTTCCTAATGTTTTAATAAAACATAGTAGTATCATTAAAACATAGTTATTCACCATGTTAACATCGAATTAAGTTTATACGCTCATTGTATAAGTGAAGTTTGAGGTCATTATAATGTTATACCATTGTTAAACATTCTTTGACAAACATTTATTCAAAAAAAAATGTATAAATAATAAAATGTGTTTTTTTATAAGTGAATAAAAAACATCCTTGGATTGGAACGGCGTTATCTAATTGATATGTTTCCGTCAGCAATTATTATATTCGTTAAGCGATATTTCTTTTAATTTTTTTTTTTTCATTCTTACACACACACATAAACTCACGCCTTCATTCCCAGAGAGGGGTAGGCAGAGCTACAGATTTACCAACAAATCAAAAAAATTATGATAATTCTGTAATCACACTGCATAATTAGGCTAAGATGTTCACCAGTGCATTAGTGACAGGTTGCAAGCCCATCGCCTAACAGGTACTACAAGCCTTTATTCCCCTAGTCGCCTCTTACGACATCCACGGGAGTTTTCTATTCTTAATTTTATATACATAATAAAAATTTTCCCCGTTCGATTTTATGATCGTCGCGTTTTCTGTCGTTCGACTTTTTCCCAGTCACATTTTTGCCGTTCTATTTCTATCCCAGTTGCACTTTTTACTAAAAATATTTATATCGCAACGTATTAATTTAGTTTCGCGGCAGGCCCTTCGTCTGTCAAATTAGATTTATGGAATGGGAAAAACATGGCGGTGAAAATATGATGCTAGGAAAAGAAGCGACTAGATAAAACTCTCAAGAGGAAAAAAACATCTGTAAACTTAACTGCCGTAAAAAAGCCCAATGGTAATATCGCGTTTGGGAAAAAACATTAAAATAAAATTAGGTTAAAAAAATGCGGTTAGGGAAATCATCTAACGAATCTTTGGTCACGGTACGGAACCTTAAAAATGATCCGTTCAAATACATCTACGCCAAAAAGTCCCATAAACCATTCCAAAGCTAAAACAAAATCAACCTTTCCTATAACAAAATGAGGTTGTAAATACGTCTAAACCCCCGTTTAACATAAGCGTTCCGTTTAAGTTTGAGCAACAGTCTCCAAGCTAATGATAATGCCATGACTTGTGGCTTAAGACGATTCCCGATAGCTGATAGCATCTACAGATCACCACGGAAAGTTCAAGGCTGTGGGACATCTCCAAACGTGAATCGAACCCGGCTCTCTAGGCAGCTTAAGCGGTATCGCTATATCTCTTAACAAATAGTTTCATGCTAGGTAATACATAAGTTGAAATTAACACGATTGACCGATAACATAGGTAAGTACATAAAATATGTTTTTTTTTTCAGAATCGTTACGTTATGTAGATTGATAGTTACATTAAACCTTATTCTAGTTATTCTATATTACTTAGTAATTATTAAACAAAATTAGGCAATATATTTTTTAAGCTACAGTTAAAATAACACATGGTTATTGATTAACAATACCAAAGCAAATATTTTTGTGCACCTATTAAAAAATTACCCTGTATACAGTGTTACCGGCATGCGGGCATTTATTAAACCTGCCGATAATATGTTGCTTTAGCAATTGTTTGCTAGTATTATCAATTAAAAAATAATTAAAATAACTTTACAATAAATTTTCTTAGATACTGTCCATTTTTAATGTTGTGCATGTGCTGCGTGTTCATCGTTATCAGTATCGCTGTTGCTTAGTACAAGGCATGTCGTGGTACGGGGGCAGATCATAATAATCAAAGTAGCCGTCGACTGTCATTTACACTAGTCATATTGCTGTGCTTTACATTGCTGGCAATTAACATTTTGTTAGAAAGTTAACAAAGCCTGAAAAGTTATTTATTAATTAAATTAATGTCATAGTTACGTTACACACTGTATATTTTTTTTTTATGGCATCGAGTAGACAAACGACCACACAGGCCACCTGATGGTAAGTGGAAACTGTGACCCATAGACATTCGCAATCACAAGACTGCAATTCAATCCTAAGACTGCAAATGCGTTGCCAACCCTGAGGCTAAGATGGAATGCCTCTATGCTAGTCATTTCACTGGCTGTCTTATCCCCAAACCGGAACACAACAATGCGAACACTGCTGTTTGGCGGTAGGTTAATGGATAATTATTCCGTGATTTTTATTTGTTTATTTTATAACTGTAACTAAACTGTACTCGTAGGTCACATAATGGTCGCTGCTCCTATAGCGGGAAGCTCTCTTACACAACTTCTTTTGATTGGTATCTCACTTTTTGTATGGATTCCACTTTGAATTCGTTTAATTGGGTATTATTAGCATTATTACGCCGAGGCGAGAAAGATCCCGGGTGAGATAACAAACGCTCGGGGCGGTTTCTGGTAAGGAATGATTACGTTATCTCGCAAAGCATCATGGCTGACTTCCTAGGAGACTGTGATATCTAACACTATAAAAATAAAAACACTGTGGTGACGGCAACAATGATGGACACTTCACTCTTAATTAAATTGACTCTGGACCATTATTTTTTTACTAACGTAGAACTTGTAGACTAATGTAAAATTTTGTAAGAAATCTTACGTTGTTAATAGTAAGTATATTCACAGACATCATATAACTCCTTTGTCTCTCACTCGGTCAAGACACACGGAAGTTGAAAATAGGATAAGACAAGTAATACTTTTTATAAAAAGTTAGTGAACACAGAATTTTACTACATTAAAATGGTTAAAGATGAAAAAATCAATTATTCAAATTAATAACGAAAATTGCAGTAAAAACTACGGTCAAGTGAGAGTCGCGCTCAAAGGGTTCCGTAATTTTTGAACCTAAATCTGTCGGTCAAGCAGAAATGTCAAAAAAAATACATCACTTGTAAATTTAAAGGTAACTTATAATTTTATTTTATTTTAACTATTTGCTGTTATAGCGACAATAGAAATACACAGTCTGTGAAAAATTCCATTGTTTACCTATAAGGATTTATGATATACAGCCTGCTGACAGACAGACGTACAGAAAAGACTTAGTAATAGGGTCCCGTGTAGGGCCCTTTGGGTACGGAACCCTAAAGAACCATTCATATTCGTGACACTGACACAGCACAAGTTGGTTTGGCCGCCATGTTTGTCGTCAAGTAAGTCGTCGGCTTCTGAACCTATATTAGAGTACTTATAATATATACGACTGATTTTGGTACGGAACCCTAAATCATCGTGAGAGTTGACAAGTTATCAGTTAATCGTGTACCGCACTGTAAAACCTTGAATTAAATATATGTAGGCATTTTAACGATGGGCTTTATTGTTACAAAGAACCTGAACCAGGATTGTGAACTTTTTCCTCAGAAATTTATAAGTTAAATATTTTTTATTGAGTTTTTATTTACTTATAGACACCTTTTTTCG
This sequence comes from Acleris laterana, assembly GCA_963966035.1. Taxonomy (NCBI): domain Eukaryota; kingdom Metazoa; phylum Arthropoda; class Insecta; order Lepidoptera; family Tortricidae; genus Acleris; species Acleris laterana. The sequence goes on along the minus strand of OZ014441.1, from coordinate 18,697,386 downwards.
CATTTTTTTTATGTCTACTATGTGTAAAAGGTATCTATTATTTTAGTCTAAATAAGGCATACCTAAACTCTCTTCTGAAAGATATAATTATCATTGTTAAACTAGTTATTGCCCGTGACTGCGTCCGCGCAGTTATTTATCGTTGGTAGGTAGATATATCCTTTTTTGGGGCTCAAGCTATCTCAGTACCAAATTTCATCAAGATCGGTTCAGGTGTTTAGACATGAAAACGTAACAAACAGACAGACCAAGTTACTTTCACATTTATATTAGGAAAGCGCTTGTTAAACATGCAGTTGTCAGACATTTTAACAATGATGAAATGTTTTTAAAACATTATTTTTGATTATATTTTTTCGAACGAAAATCCTGAAATTATTATGAAAGAAAATAAACCAACAGATCTATTTTGTATCATGTCCACTGACGCTCAGTAATAAACTTATTATAGCTCCTTCGAGAACAATTATCAATGTACTGCGAACTAAGGTCAAGTGTAAAGATGCGCTAAACTGGTTCCTCGTGACACAGAGTAAGTCAGCAACTTTACTTGAAGAAAAACCGCCGAGTACATACTTCTAGATGAAATGGGGAAATACTATAATACTTTTATTATAGTATTTCCCCATTTCATCTAGGAGAGATAGACCTCCGGAAGACGTCAAATACATCTAGACAAACGGCAGAGTGTCCAGACAAGTTTGAAGAAAAGACGAGCAACACATAAGTTTTTTTTCTAATCTGTTCTGAGCCTCTATTCTACTGGATACAAATCATTATTAGCCTTTGACGTTTTATCGTTTTGACAGCGTTTTGATAGCTCTTATTTACTGGACAGTAATGGCGGGTGAGTTAGAAGCAATACCATAACATGTCAAAGGCGAGATGGTTTTTACCCAGTAGGATTGACGCCCAGGCCCGTTTTCCAACCTGCATCCTCATATATTTTTTCGCAGTACAGTTAGGACCCTTTTTTACAGATTGCTTAAGTCTACGATTTTATGTTCCAGTAAAAAAGTAGACTACTCATATCCCAAAAATATTATAATATCTAAAAACGGCGTTTTTGGTACTGACTGACTGACTTATTTATCCAAACCAACAGTGTATTTCCCGATGACCTAGGAGGTTTTGAAAATTGGCATAGAGGCAGGTTAAAAAGCACAAGTAAAGAAAAAAGACAGAACACTACAAAAAAAAACTTTCGATCAAAAATACTAGGATAAAGGGCGTATTAGTTTAGTTTTAATATGACCGCGCCGTTCTACGCTGCCCCCACATGACGTCATCGGAGGCTGCGCGGTATATACGAGATGCGCGGGAGTGGATCCTCACTGCGAGTCCGAGTGAGATTAGTGAACCAAGATGCTTCGTTTCGTGACTTTTTGCGCTGTTGCGGTGAGTGAATTTTTTTTTTAAATTTCGGACTTTGAATTCAACAGCGACTTTATGCAATAAATAAATTCATACAAAAGTTAATAGTTTTTAATGACAATAATGTCACTATTCAAATTATATTTTTTCGTTTAGTGTCGCTGTTGGATTAAATGTGCGATTTGTTTACTGGTATGACATGAAATTTTACCCCCTAGGACGCCCTAGGTTATTTCGAGATCGGTTTAGGTATCCTTAGTGAGATTTATTTGAAAATGTTTAGGTTCTAATAATTAACATTTATTTATTTATTTATTTATTTATTTATTTATTTATAACGTTTCATTAATTATCTAATCAAGTGCAATGAAGTATAACCGATAAGTTATAGTTTTTTTTTTTCAATTTGTGTAGTCAAAGAAGTATAGGTCCACTTCCTGTAATTATTGTATCTAAGTAACTTTAGCTTTCTTACTGCAGAGCTAATTTTAACTTAAAATTTTATGAACAAAGACATAAAATTCGAGAAATAAAATACTAATATAATTTTATTTCAACGATTTTTAAAAAGAACTCTGAAATTTATTGTTACTGCCGGAATTCGGAATGCATTGCTTTTTATTAAAATAAGATAAGAACCCGACTTTGTTGCAGTCTTTATCTCTGTCGAATGCAAAAAGTGAGATATTTGAACCAAAACTTAAGACCTTAGGTAAAGATAATGCCGATGGATGCTTTTAAATTCTGCCAAAACGAGTTAATTTGAAACATACGAAAATATTTAAAAACGTTTAACGAGCGAGCCAACAAAAAAAGTGAAGGAAGCACTGAATACGAAATTTTGGATGCTTCGTTCCGTTCACACGTCGCTCAAGACTAGATTAAAAGAAAGAGATAGATCAAAATGGCCTCCACGATCTCCAGGTAAAGACATTCAAAGCCTTTAGACAAATCGCCGCTCTTTTTTGTATCAGGGGAAAAAACATGCAATACAAAATACTTCCCCGTGTGGTAGCCGGATTAGAATAGTGCCACTCCGTATCTTTCCGTGGATGTCGTAAAAGCCGACTAAGGTAATAAAGGCGTGTAGTACTGTTAGGCGATGGGCTTGCAAACTGTCACTAATACACTGGTAAACATCTTCGCCTAAGTGAGCAAAATGTGGTTACAGAATTATCAAAAAGTTTTTATAGTTGTTGGAAATTCTGTAGCTCTGCCTACCCCACCCTGGGAATAAAGGCGTGAGTTTATGTATGTATGTATGTATGTACAAAATACTTAATACGTATGATAAACCAAAAACAAGACGCAAGAAAATGGAATAAATAAATAAAATACCAGGGAACAATCATACACAATTTTTACACTCGCTTACTCGATGCACAACTTTTCACTCTTCTCAATCTCTGAAGGGTTAGCTGGAAGAGATCCCTTAAAGGGATAAGAACGCCTTTCTACATATTTTTATATTTATTGTTTTGTTCTGGTTTTTCTTTGGCACGATAAAGTGTTTACATACATACACACTAACTGACCAAGTCCCAAACTAAGCTCTAAGCTTGTATTGTGGTCACTAGACAACGATATACATACGTATACAGATAAATACATACTTAAATACAAAGCTCAGGGTAGTGATTCTTTTAACAACGACGGTCGAACGGACGGACGAGTGATGTCCAAGCGGCGAGTTTAAGTAGTCCCGTCAGAGCGAACAAAACACGTTTTAGCGCGTGCATTTTCAATTAAGCAGCCTTATACGTTCGACCCATCGGCAGGAACAATGCTGCTAAATTGAAAACGCACGCGCTACAATGTGTTATTTTCGCACTGACTGGACTACTTAATCTTGCCGCTTGGACATCACTCGTTCAGGAAAACAAATACTCGCGCTCATCACACAAACATTTTCCCATACCGGAAATCAAACCCAGGACCACAGGTAGGCAGGGAACTATCAACTTGGCTATATGCATCGTCAATTATATTGTTTGCACCTTTTCCTTTTCAAGGCTTAAAAAAATCAAATAACTTGTTTAATCTCACATCCGGACATTTTATTTTTCCTGCGGAATATCCATTATTTATGCGATGCAGATTATTTGTCTATCCTCTCAATAATCATTCAAACCTTTAGTTTCTTGTAAAAGTTTCAACTCAAAATAGAATCATTGTTAGATACAACTTTGCTTGCATATAGTTAAGATTCAAATTCCAATACTGCTTATCTTGGACTTATTGCGTTTGTTGTTAAACATGCGCGTGCGCTATCAAGATTGATCATTGAGATGCGGCGGAGCATTTCTCCGCATAATTTCGAGTGTCGGCTATCCTTAGAGCTTTAATGCCATAGCATGGTCTGGGGCATGTCCATACTTAACGATATTAAATTGAACAATAAATGTTGTCATTGCATTTTTTTCTTGCTAGCCCGGAATGTCCACTTATATAATATTAAAAAAAAACAGGTTTTGTCTGTCTTAATATTTTTGACAACGACATAAAAATAAAACCAAATAAATTTCCGAAATAAAATTATTTCAGTTCATATTTTCACCTTTTATAGACAATCTGATGCCTGAGGATTTATGACGAAGTAACTCACTTCTCAATTAGTCAACGAATTATTTACTAGCTTTAGTTGTCCCATCAGTGCGTATTAATAACATGTTATTACGTGTCTTGTGACTTAGGTCACAGGTTCCAGTATGGTGTCATATATACACTGCTTTTCTTGCCTACGAAGACGCATGACAACAAACTCGCTGGTTCAATAATTCGTCGATTGATTGAGAAGTGAGTTAAGTACTTAAAAGAATAGGCCTACTGATCACATTTTGAACAGCACCCTTAGGTCACCTTAAAGTACGAAAAGAGGTTGGATGACTGCTTTACATACATACATTAAATCACGCCTGTTTCCCAGAGGGGTAGGCAGAGACCACTCCTTTCCACTTGCTACGATCCAGACAAATATCTTTGAATGACTGCTTTGATAAAATAAAAACAGTAATTTAAACGTACCTTATTATTCCGGTTTAATTTACACAGTAAACTAACAGTAGATAAACATAACGGTATATTTAACACAGTAATTTAAAGTTCAAGTTCAATTATTTGGTATAAATATGTATTTTAAGGTTTACGGAAATTTTGCAAACGTCACATTGTGACAGAAAATTCAAGCATTGATGGGTTATATAGCTCATTGACTTTGTCAACCTCGTATCTGATCGAATAGTTAGATAGAATAATCACTCATGTTTTGTAAATTGTAAAGACTACTTTCCTATTTAACTATTAGATCAGATACAAGGTTGAGAAAGTAAAGGGACGGTATTTTAAGGTAACAAGAAGGCTAGGCAGACTCTTTGCTACAAAAGACACTTTATACACTCCTTTCTGTACATATAAGTACAAGCATAGAAACCGGGCAGTGAAATGAACAAAAGATGGACGTCTGACATTTTTAGGGTTCCGTAGTCAAACTAGAAACCCTTCTAGATTCGCCATGTCCGCCCGTCCGTCACAACGGGTGTAATTTTTTTCAAATTCGAATTAAATTTTGTCAAAGGAGAAAAACAGGCTGTTCGTAATCAAAAAAGTAGAAAAAAATTAGTAAAGTTCTTAAATTCCGGTTTATATGCTTGTACAGTCGCAGAACGAAAATGTTGACCAGTTTTCAAATAAATTCATTTACGCGTTGCAAAGACATTGTTACCTTTCTAAACTGTGTAACAGACGAGAGAAATAATATTGAACCAATAGTGGCTGTTGTTTATGCGTGACCATAGCAACACTTTTGTAACGACCATTAAAGACTTGAGTTCAGTTTGAACCAATAGTGGCTGTTGTTTATACGTGACCATGGTAACCATGTATCTGTGGGCCATGTAGTGACATTGACATTCACTACGATGGAATAAGAACTCACAATAACTTCCGCGAAATACTCTTTAAAAACTGCTTACTTTTTTGTGCTCAAGTGTGCACTGGGCATATACATAATATATAATATACAAGCGTGTTCACAAACTGGACGAAAACCACACATTTACCTCATTGGTTGTAAAGCAAGTTTTTACCAACAATGCGCGATCGTTAAAAGTAACGACCGCATAATATAAAAAAAAGAACGATGTGTTGTTTATGTTCAAATAATGAACAGGCTATTTTGAGCAATTAAAAAAACAGGAAAAGAACGTCTGTAACTGGCAGGTGTCATGCAAAATAAAATTACTTTATCTACTCTCATATCCTAAAGTTCGGATTAACTAAAAACTTCAAAACGAATTTATATTCGCATACTTACTTTATAAACATAATACCGAAATTAAAAAAAAAACACTTTATTACATTATTTCTGTAACAAAATAATGTTATGAAGTATTTTTTTTTTCGTTACGATATAGTTAAGTTAACCCAAAAAGTTAATGTCACCAACGAGGTTCTATATCAATTATTTTTTTATAATGGATCGCAAATGCGGTTCGCGTATTTTTTACAGCATTACAAAAAGGTTTTCATTCCAATTTTTACTTGTCTGTGACAGCGCCCGCTTTAACGCATGCGCGGTGATGTGCTAGGTTTTGGTGCCATTCATTGAATAAAGTAGTGTATGAAACTGCACAAACACACGTGTGATACTATTAAAAACCTCGACTGGCGGCTCGGTTCTTAAACATACACTCGTGTTTTAATACCCCTCATTATGCAACTGTTTCATAATCTACTATTCCCGATGCTACTGCATTACTAAGTTCGTTTTTTTATTGATGGTCCTTGCTATTTTTAATAACATTAAAATAAAATGCTCATCAAATAAAAACCGGGATTAAAATTAGGTATCTCCATTTTCCGAGTTCATATCTAATTGCAAGAGATCCACCGACAACTGAGACCAGTAAATCACTAAAAACGTTGAAATTTCTTTTATTGGTACGATTTGTATTTACGCTTAGATAAAAGGAATTAAAAAAAACATGTCCAAACAAAAGCCTCCCGGGGTTCACGCTTCAACATTTTCAACCGGAAAACATGCATCGACTCAATTGCAGTCTGACAGATAATTGCACCTCAGCAAAGCCAAGGACAAAATGTGGTTATGTTTGAAATCTTAATCAATAAGCAACGACTAAACAGCTAGTATTTAACAATTTTCTTGTTTCACTTTTGGGATGAGTCCAAACAGTCTTCTAGGGCCCGTAGGTATTAATAAACTAATCTCAACTCTAATGCTCGTCTCGAGATGTGTCAAAAATTACAGTGTTCTAGGGTTTGACGTTTACTTTGACGTATCTTGTGATGTGCATCTCAGCCAAGATGAGTTTATTAATACGGGCCTAAATCTGATAAACCGTTTTGCTTCTAAAAGGTAGGTTTCAATGAAACATACAATAATAATCAATTCGTCTAAAAAACCCTTCCCTTTTGTCTAGTCGGATAAAATCAATAGAGTATTGAAGCGAATTTCTTGTTAACGTAATCTATGGAGGCAGATGACTTCTTATACCATCTAGATAAGAATATTCATGACTAGAAAACGGAATCGATATTTCGATCTTAATCACGAAATTCATCCATTGATCTGCGATCGATTCTATAAGGCACCGTACAAGGCTGTATCGCTACAGTGCTGGAGGAATAAAAATTTTTTTTTTCAGCAACAATCTAATAAACAAAAGTATTAATAGTGAACCATTTTAGTTTATTGATTAAATAACTTAAGCATACATTTTATGTAAATTATTCTATTCGAGAATATAAAATGAAAGTGGAGCGTTGTTAGATAATTCCAATTATATTTGAATTTATAAAATTTGAGAATAATAATTAATTGTGAAAAATCATGCAAAACTAGATGCATACATAATAATTTATTAATGTTAGTTTATTTGATGCGTGTAAATGTATTAATTAATATTACCATAATATTTGATCTGACGCGACTCATGATTTGCAACTAAATGTTTTAAAACAAAAAAAACATGAGATTTAACAACCCGTGTCCATTTAACATAAAGATCTTCTTCCGGGTTTCCTCCGCTTAGCCAAAGTATGATAGTTCAAACATTTGTGAATATCTAACTAAACATTAGTAATTACTTATAGAGCGGCGGTAATCCTATTTTTTTTCGATTATTTAGGGAGGGGAGAGGGCAGCAGCCCCTTTTCTCTCGTCAAATACTTATTTTAAAATTGCAACCACCTCGTTTATCTTCTGCGATTTTGTGGACAATGAGGCCAATTCGAATTACATTTGTCTTATTTTAAATATCTGTACATTTAATAAACGTTAAACTCAATTTTGACCAACTAAACGCAAGAGTATTCGGGAATGCCTTAAACTTAAAACAAATCTGACAGCTTTTTAATTAAATACCGATCGAACTGTTTAATTTCTGATTAGCGAAAGCGTGTGTAATGCCACCTCAAAAATATTTAAATGAAATAATTATAAATTAATTAATAATTCATTTATAATTATTTTATTTACTCGTAGTGTTGCCAATACAGGGTGAAATCGAAGACGTGATCAAAAGTAATTATAATGACTTAATTTTGCATTAAAGTTGGATCCTAGTAATATAAGTAATTAAGTATGTAGGTGTTTAGATGTAGAATGTTAATTTATTATAATCAGTGTGGTAACCCTAGTTAAATTAAAAGACAGAAATTATGACAGGTACATACTATGATTCTAAAAATAGGGTAACCATAATTGAATGAATCGGTGATATTGCTTGGAAATGGCTATCAATTACCGAGTCTGAAAAACTGGTTTCTGATCACGTCTTCGATGACACTCTAAATATTTCCACGCTTTGTTTTGCCAAATTATTAAATCACACCTAAGAATATTTATGTCAAATAGTTTGTAGAACTTTAACAAAACAATCTGCGCATCAACTATATTATCATCACTATAATTAGAATATCAGAAAAAAAAACGTATAAACAACGTGAATTACGGTTTAGGCACGATTTCCTTTAGAATAACACCAAAACAATAATGGTTGTTTAATGAAACATCAATCATTATGTATAAAAACGTTCCTCGCTCATTTTAGCCGCTGCGCTGGTTATAAAATATGAACTATTGGAGATATGTAGGTACTATCAGACCATTGGAACCTTGACCCACCATAGAACTGTGTCACAGAGACGTTATGATTCAAGTCATAAGAAGTGTCAAACAAATTGTTTTATAATGTCACTGTGACACCGTTCTATGGTGGGTCAGGGTTCCATTGGGCTGATAGTACAGTACAACACAACCAATATGGCTTACCGATGTACCTGCGCAGATGACATTTTTTCGAAGCGCGGGAACCAATCAGCGTAGCGTGGTTGTATTCTTTGCTATTATTGGTTATTAGTGACGCCATTTTGTCATTCAGTCAGCCGTCAAACGTGAGTGAGATGGAAAAAATAGATGCAATTTAATTTTCACCTTTTAACTATTCCCTACCTAACCTAACCCTATAGTTTGATCGTGGGTTTTAATCGTGCTTTCGGAAATCATCGGAATCGTTGTTCGTGTCTGCGCGAACGAAGATTCACGTTATCGGTTGTGTTCTACCGATATTCTGCCGATGGGTCGAACGTATCAAGCTGCTTAATTAAAAATGCACGCGCTAAAATGTGTTATCTTCGCTCTGACGGGACTGCCTAAACTCGTTGCTGCGATTTCGCTCGTTCGTCCGCCCGTCCGTTGTTTTTGAGAGAATAACACCCCAGGAAAATGGCGTGCAAGATTGATTTGCTTTATTCACTAGAAAACGGCCGTTTTAACCAAACAACATGCATTTTGCGGTTATAAAAGTGTTTACTAAATTATACAGGCCAGATGGTACGGACTATATAACAAAAAATAAAGGATCTATGAATAATACTGTACGATAGTGGCGCCTTAAGCTATTTAAACATACTCGTAGAATAAACCATCTGTCTACCGAGAAGTTAAAATATTTTGTATATCTATACTAATAAAGTACAAAGAGAGATGTTTTTATTTAGACTGCGCCGAGCGTACGCCGGATGTACAGTGGCGCCCTCAGTATTTTGTTGAAATTGGACGAAATATTTTTGTACTACAAATGAAAACACAACTTATAGGGTTTAACTCATATAGTTTAATAAAAATTCACCTTCGAGTTATTAACTTAACGGAAAAAAGTGGCCACCTATTCCCGTTAAGCTGACTACTCAAAGGGTAATTGTTATTAAAGTTTGTTACGTATTTCATAAATTGTGTTTTTACTTGCACTACAAAAACGTATCGCCTGATTGCAAGGAAATTCTTTAGTTAATTAGAAAACACAATAACAGTCGCCACTGGACGCTCGGCGTTTGCTCGGCGCAGTCTTAACATGTTATGGTATTGTCAACTTTTGATAGCTCCTAGTTAATATCAATACGTAGGCAGGCTTTAGGCATGATTCTTATTTATTGTGAGGAACTAGCAACCCGCCCTCGCTTCGCATCGGTTTATGTGAGTTTTCTGTAACACCCGTACATAATTCATAATTCTTTTTTTGAATCACTCTATCTATTTGTGAAAACTGCATTCAAATTCGTTGCGTACCGTTTGAGAGATATAAGCGTGCCTACAGAGGAAAGACGGCGGGAAGTGACTTTGTTTTATACATATACATATACATACATTAAATCACGCCTGTTTCCCAGAGGGGTAGGCAGAGACCACTTCTTTCCACTTGCTACGATCTTGACAGATTTCTTTCGCTTCTTCCACATTCATACATCGAGTCATGCACGCACGTCGGTTCCGGGTACTTAAGATTCGGCCCTTTTCCAGTATTTCTCCGATTTGACTCGAAAAACTACTACTACTAATACTTATGTAAAGATATAAAGTTCTTGCGCTATTTCCATCACGATTATTTACAGAATACTGCCATGAATAATTGGCAAATCGTAAAAGGAAGTAGAATCTACTGAGTCATAATACAAACTTTGTTTTTCGATATTTGCCATAACGTCACAATAAGGCTCATTCAGAAACCATTTCGATCATTAAAGTTCAATCATGAGTCAAGTTCCTTAAGGTCATGGTTACTACGCGATGCTGATGTTACTATCATTATACTAGATATATATATTAAATACGATGATCACATAGAATTGTTATTTTCCTTTGAACAGTGATTGGTATGTTTTATTTAATTACGAGTATTACTAGTATTTCTTCATTACTTACAATACATCTTATTCATATGACCTCATTATTTTAGATCTTTCATCACTATGTTTTAGATCACTTTGCCATATTTTGGCTTTAATTTATCTTACATGTTTGGAAAGTATTCTTAATATTCTGCCAATAATTGGTAAACCAGATTATGGCATTTGCAAAACCGTATTTTTCATTAAATGAATATAAATGTAATTTCAAGTACCTACGTTAAGTGATCAGTGGTTTATATTGAAACATATACAACTAATAAATAACATCCCTCTGTACCTATGTCTCGGGGGTAACAAATTCCTAAATGTAGGTATTTAGAATTTTCAGTTTTAACTAATCATAATGGAATAGACGTTTTTAAATCTACAGTACAGTCACGAGATTTAATTTGGTACCCACCTTAGGTCTAAACTCAATCTGACATTCTACAGCAATAAGGTTGAGTTTCCTAAAAGTTACAAATAACTTGACATCTCTAATGACATTGACGACTTCAAGCATATTATTCTTGAAATGGGTCCCAAATTAACTCTCGTGACCGTACCTACAACCTATGTTGTTTTTAGTTTAAGCATTTTTTTAACGCTTATCATCATGTAGGCTCGTCCAATCAGTCACATCTTCATCCTCATACGTTTCATACATATTTATATCGACTGACCGGTTATTTGTAACAAGCCTTCAGAAGGCCTTGCCAGTTATGGGGTGATTTGCACAGGTATTTCAATTGTTTAACAGCAATTAAGTTACATGCAATTAAAATGACAGCAGAAATGGCCAGCTGATATGCGATCGACTCTTATTGGTATTTGTAGAAGATACTCGTAGGATTGCATTTTGTAAGACGTACTTAAAATAAGTATGAAGTTTTGCGGATTTAATATCTTATTACGTCTTTTTTCCTCATGTAGATGTTATTTCTTATTATTGTACGGTCACTAGCGTTAATTTGGGACCCATTTCAAGAAAAATATGCTTGAAGTCGTCATGTCATTAGAGATGTCAATTAGTCATTTGTAACTTTTAGGAAACTCAACCTTATTGTTGTATGTTAGAATGACTTTTGAAATTTCGTGATTGTACAAAGTCAATTATTTTCGCAGAAAGCAATCAATTCAATCAAGTTGTCATTCAATCGCAAATTGTTTTAACTACACTGAAGTTCTTTTCTTCGTATCTTCCAAAATAATGGAGATATGCTTCTACCAAATTCGAATTGTTTGCACTATATATTTATTTTCAATGGATCTGTCAACGTATTTGTTTAAAAATGTATCTAATTAATAAACGTAAATTATAATTGTCTTCTATTTAATTAATTGTTGGCAAGTTGACACTGTTCACATGAAGTTTTAATGTATATTTCCTACGAAAATATTGTTATATAAGTATTTCATGTCACCCAGACAGATTACGTGGACACGTTTAGTCTAGATAATTAGGATTCAAATGATTTCATTCACTACATAACATGTGAGAACTTTTGACGTTATCTAACTTAATCTACTGTTACATTTAATATAATTCAGTTTTAATCTAGCGCGATCGCTACACGAAATTAAAAACACTAAATCCAAAGCCACTTTTTTTTTGCAACTATTAATTTTTATGATCGACTACTTAAGCCTTCATTGGTATATCTTCACTATCAATATTCTTCGAATATTAGGTTACATAGATAATAAAACTGATGCCTTCTTTGAATTCAACTTTGAACTTTCAAGTTTTTACACCATTTTGTGATCAGAAACGACTTTTACGATGAATACCAGGACGGAATAAATGTCTATGAGTTGCATCTAACTTGCAAGGTTAACTGCATTGGAATACGCATCCTCTATTGCCAGGGTTCTCAATGTTCTCGTCTCTCAATCAGGTTGGACCGGAATTCGACGCCACGTCACTGTCTTATTCAGCTTCAACATTAAGTAGCCTCGTATCAACTTCAAGTTTTACTGCTTTGTCATATTTATCAATATTAAGACATTCTTCATTATTTTATTTAGTTCCCACGATTTATACATCAAATTGTTCAAAAATGACATTTAGTTACAGATGAATCAGTTTAACCTTGCTTTTGTACCCGTGTGTTATCATATACTTACAAATAGATGAAGACCGCAACTGTCGTTCATTCCCACATGATGTGTGTTCTAAAACCTTGTCGTGTTGCTCTTACCTATACACACAAAGACCGCATCACTCAAATGATTTACCTGTGCATACGTTAACGATCTTAGTTTCCAGTTTTTATTTGCAGAGCTAAAGGCAGTTGCGTGTACAGATTGACATAAAAAGTCCAAAGTCAAGGTTAGTCGAAATTAAAACAGGCGCGACATACGTTTGTTGATTTCTCAAATAGTTTGTCTAAATTCGCGTGTATTCTGCATGCAAAGTAGGTTGTACGAAATTACGTATTCAGTGGGGCTAGACAAGTTGCCATCGTTCACGAACGCTAGCGTTAGGTGATCACTGGCGACATGTGTTGTCATTGAAAAATGTATGGGAATGACGTAAGTCACGTGATATATCACTCGTTAACTGACACGCTGAAAAGTGATCACTATCACTCGATAGGTTTGACGACTACGGTCGATACGCGGTACTATTTTGACACAAAGGCTAGACAAGTTGCCCTTTTGACAGGTCGAATAGAACACGAGCACAATCACCATGTCGCACTGCTAGATCAAAACAGTATTAACTCAAAATCATGGCTAGTTTGGTTTTAAGTTCAAAGAAGTTGAATTAAAGTTGATTTTGACATGCATTGTATTTTGAGTTACTACTATTTTCATCTAGCAGTGCGATATAAACGTCGGTATCTAAGGGCGGTATCTATGGACGGCCGTAACGACCAAGAAACTGTCAACTGAGTCCGTGTCATCACTGTCATCATTGCTTCGCGGTCGCATAAAATTATATTGTTTGAACTTTGATTTCTTATTAAAAATGCTTCCGCTGAGACTTACATATACGCTGCTCACAACAGTACGAGCTTATCCAGGCGCCGACCCAGAGAAATCTCTCGTGCGAGCCTGGAGGCCGCGGACGGGATGCATGAAATGCTGTTCAGGAACATTTTACGTTAAGCAAGGTCTCATTTAGAGTTCTTTGCAGCCTTTTGCGTTCCCTGACTTCGTTGAGGAGATTGAAGGAGGTTCTCCTTGAACTGAAGGTAAGCATAATTTTGATTTTAACATGTATAAGTTGGTATGTGCATTATATAAACAATACCTACAATGAAACTTGTCAGTACCAATAAAGATATTTATTACGATTATTTCAGGTGCTGTGTGCTCTCAGCTTTCTGGCGACAAGGTCGGATCAGAGGATCACGGGGTATCCAACCAATTAACGCAACGGACCGCTGCTAGTAGATGCATCCGTCAAGTGGGGGATGCTCTCAACAACGACACAGTCTTGAAGAGGAGGATCGTCTTCCTACAATCGGATGAAGCTAGGTCTCGTATAAGACAAGAGTATGTAAGAGTTATGACATATATTTAATGAAAGTATTGGATGTTTCATTCCCTGAATATGTGTAATGTTTTTTATTCACAAGGTCCCGCCCAACGTTTAAATTAACCGAGGGAGCGTTTTTTCTTTTATTGAAAACTCTTTATATATGTATATAGTAGTATGGTTTTCGGAAAAAAATAGTACTTAGTTACTTATAGCGAGGTCAAGTAAGTATACTTAACCGATATCATACAATTTATTGATAAAATAACTTTTGTTTGTTTTAGGCAACAAAGAAAATCCTACAGACGGCTGGTTGACGATGCCGGATGTCCATATACTATTATCAACCCCTTGTCGCAGAATTACAAACTCCGGTGTTTCATTTTTACACGGAGCCTGCAGCCTGTATGGAAGGAGTATCTCAACTTTCATTCAATGTCTCAAAGGTCGCCCCCTAGGTTATATTGTAGTGCGGAGCAGTCCTTTTATAATTGGAGCCAAATCCAGGATGAGCCCTACTAATTAGAGGCAGGATTATACTTAATTGTTTGGTGAAATGAGTTTGAATTACTATTAATTTATTATGTTTAAAACCTCATCCAAAAAATGCTATGAATCAAAAAATTATTGATTTCAAGTATTAAACGTTCCAAACAAAATCGAAGTACATTATTTTAGTAAAGTTTCATTACTCGAAGTTACACTGATGGCCATATAATTAGGAACCGAACGCTTGCGTTTTTCTCGTAAGATATACTTAATACAATTATGACTTAAATTTTGACCACCAATCAAAAATTTCTTGACCAATTTTATTTTTAGTTTACACTTATCATTATATAATAATCTGTTTAAATGTATGTACAGTTTGTCGCTGCTAAAATCGAATATTTCATCAATTTCATGTTAAAAAACTTTGTATGGATACGTCAGCACTAAGTTTTTAAATCCCTTTAAAAAATATTCGTTTTTAATAGCGGTAAACTATACAAAAATTTGAGGCTTAGTTTATTAATTAACGATAAGTGTAACTAAAAATAAAATAGGTCTAGAACTTTTTGATTAGTTGTCAAAATTGAAAGTATATTTGTAGGCAATTACATGGGAAAAATGCAAGCGTTCCTAATTATTTAGCCACCACTGTTATTACAGGAGGTCACGACTAATTTGGTTACGATCTCGGAAATGTATTATTCTGGCCTGACAGGATAGAGAGCAACTCCCTGATGCCAAATATGTCGTTCTGCCTGCGCACAGCGGTCGCATTAACTAATATGGCGGCTGAAAGACGTGTTATCGTTCCCAAAAAAAAGAGATAAAGGAAATGGCTGAATTTGGTACATAAAGTAAGTACTAGTAGTACTCATGTCAAATACCTATGCAAAAACTGTTCAAAAATAGTTATGGCGTTATTTCCCTTATCGTTTTTTTTGGTAACAACTATCGGCCGTTGAAAGTACAGTCAGCTGCAGAGAAATGTAACCACCTTTGCTAGGAAACTTGTATGCAGAGGGGGTCACTTTTCTCTGCAGCTGACTGTACTTTCAACGGCCGATAGTTGTTACCAAAAAAAACGATAAGGGAAATGGTTGAATATTATGAGCAAAGTAAGTATTAGTTGTACGAATGCCAAATATGTAAAAACTGACCAAAATTTTGGTCGCGTTAGGGCACTAGGACCTTTTAAAGATACTTCGAAAGTATATAACGCCATAACGTGACCAACATTTTTGACAGGTTTTGCATATTGGACATGAGTACAACTAGTACTTACTTTATTTACAGTATTCAGCCATTTCCCTTATCGTTTTGTTTTGGGAACGATACCACACGCATATAACGCGACCACTGTGCGCAGGCAGTCTGACAAATTTGTAGTCAGGTTCCTCTATTCCCACTAGTTCAGTTGACTGAACAAGTGAGATTTTTTTACTCGTTTGTTCAGTTGAAAATAAAATAAGTTATTTAACTGAACTAGTCAGATTTTTTTTCTCGTTTGTTCAGCTGAATAAAATTAATAACCGCTTAGTTCTATATCCATGTATGACTTCTTTGAACACGTAAAATGGTACTTTTTTGTTCTGTCTAGTCATACACCTACACGATGTGTACAAAACGAGTTGTTTAAAATGAGGTAGGTTTAGGTTATGTTAGTTTTGCAGCAGGCCCGGAGGGCCAAACCACCCAGAAATAGGAGCTCCGCCTAAGCGGAGCTCCGTCGACACTCTTATTTCAAATCAATCAGACAGTGTCGACGGAGCTCCGCTGACGCGGAGCTCCAATTTCTGGGTGGTTTGGCCCTCCGGGCTTGCTGCAAAACTAATATTACCTAAACCTACCTAGTTTCTGGTTATGAAAATGGAAAAAAAGTCTTGTTTAATAACAGGTTAAGAAACAGTGAAAAATAATCATTATTCATAACCAGTTATGAAATCTTACTTGTGAAAGTGGACGAAAGGAAATTGACGACTTCAAGCATATTTTTCTTGAAATGGGTGTCAAATTAACGCTCGTGACCGTACAGTCACCATCAAATATCGGAGTAGGCGTTCAAAAATACCCGCACTCAACTCAATTAATTAAGCAGTGTATGTAGAGTGTGTTGATATATTTTTGCACACTTTGTTTGCTGCGATGTGTTTAAAGTCGTACCTACTTTAGTTGCTTACATTTACTTCAACCGACCTACAACATCCGACATTATGGGAAAACGAGCATATTTGGAAGGTATTATAGGAATGAAGACAACATGAATTGATTATTTTACTGAGCAGAAATTATGGAAAAGTACATAATTGTATTAACGCAGACATCACAGGAACATCGGAGTGCACGGATCCAGTTAATCTGCATTGCAGTCCTTCTAGACAATGCATACTATGTGGTAAAATTGGTGGGTGAAGTGGCTGAAGACAGTGGTGTTGGTTTTTTCTGAAATTAAAATAAAATGACTTATCATAATTTTTGGCATAAATATAAACTATAACTTTGTTTCTACATTTTTTTTACATTCAAGTCAAATATCCGTAAGGGGCTAAGGGCGCTAAAACACTGAGATATTGTTGGAAAAAGGTTAAGAAAGGTTATGTACTCGCTGTCTCCAACAATAATATATTATCCAATATAGGGCTGAAAGTATTGGACAGAGAGCGTGTCAGATAATTTTGAGCGTAACGCAATGTGAAATATAAATTATTATTGGCGACTGTACTTATTCTCATTTAGTTTATATTGGTTTTGCAGACACTTTAGAGAGATCAAATAACTTATATGAATAAAAAGCAAATTATTTACATAGATTTAATGCTTAATCTTTGGCCAAAGTAGCTGGTCACCCGAAACGTCATTTAGGCATGAGGAAATTTCCTTAATGAATGAGTTATCTCACGCCTCCCCCAAAACATAAAGACTTGGCTAAAAGCAGACATATTTATGCCATTTCACTGGTTTGACTGATGCAGCCGCCGTTCTCAGTTTGACAGAGGAAGTTTGAAGTGGGACCTAGGCAGCGTATGCATGCAGGTAACGTCCGCCAGGTTAGGTAAAATACTGAAAATACGGAATAAAACTGTATACACACCATGATCTGCATTTGCGAATATCATTATAGGTATCCAGTGGACTTTATAAATATTTTCTTAGTTCCAATCACGTGTAGTCTAGGTCCCTGTAAATTAAAAATTAACTGTAGGTATATCTTTATCACAAACACGCTGCTCTAGTTAATTTTATCGAGTACAGGCTTCTGTACTATTCTGTCCATGTCATTACGATTAGTACCGCAATTTTAGCAAATGTTATCCGATTTTAAGGTGTAGCTGAAAGAAAGTCAAACACAACTACACTAAATAAATAAAAAATCGTACATACATACATACATTAACCCTGAAAACATTACACTCCTTATTTTAGGCAGTCATGTAAAAATAGTTGGGTATGCCTGTGCGCCCCTGCTGCGCTTTCACGTGATTTGAACATAAACCTGTATCTGATCTTCATTATTGATTTAAATAGGGAAACTATTTAACAATGCCTGGGAGACGCGTTCATACATTGTTATGCTGTGTAATTATTTTAAATAAATAAATAAATAAAGGAAGTAACTTTTCTTACATGTTACAAGAATTCATAACACATACATACACGTACATATTTACCTTAGAATAACACACAACACACAACACAATCATAATCTCATAACATTTTATGAAAAACCACATGTAAATAAATAATGTAACACATACAACATAATACGTACCTAAATATGTTTATTTCCAATGCACATCTGCGACAGCGTCAACTTGACTTTTAAGGTCGAAAAGTATAGACAAATTTATCATTTTTAGAAAAAAAACTAGACTGTCGAGCGAGGTTGTATCCATCGTGGGCATACACTTTGGCTAGATTTTTCATTTTTGACAACGCATGTCGACAGTGATCGCCTAACGCTAGCGTTACATTCGATGGCAACTTGTCTAGCCTATTTCGCCAAGTGACAGGTGATCACCAAAGTGATCGCCTAACGCTAGCGTTCGTGAACGATGGCAACTTGTCTAACCCCACAGATTAGAAATTGCACTATTATTTGGATGACATGATTTTCTAATTTTAGAATTGGATCATAGGGTGATTGCATGAGTGTTAATCAATTGAAGCAGACATGCACCAAGTAAACCTTCTTTAAAGAATCAAGCGTACAACACAGATACTACACTATTTGGACTTGAATCGCATAAAAAAAATATTACTTAGATAGGGAAAGTTTAAAGGGATTTGAAAATCAAGTATATTTTTACATTAAAATATAAGATACGAAATTAATTGTCATAAAAAACTTTAGATAAGTTTTTTTTTCTAGATGGTAGATAATAAAAAACGCGATACCTAGACGATGTTTTAAAATCTACATCACGTACGTCTTCACATGAACTCCACAAAAACTTTGTATGCTATCAAAGTGCAATTAGTTTAATTCTGTATCAATTAATTAAAATGAACTATCAGAAAAGGTTTTTTGCTATCGTGGGAAATCCACTCCAATTCGTACGTTTTTTTATCATTGGCTTAAACAAACTAGGCACGATTAAGTGTAGAATACCTACTAAATTTCACCATTATTAAACCACAGAAATATATACTTTCAAGTGTCTTATTGTTAAATACTACTTTAACAGCAGTTGGTAAGTTAAATGACGGCTTGTTTTTTTTAAAGTGTAATTAAAACTTTAATTAATACTTTAATTAACAAAAAGTTTGTAATTAATTGAACCATCATGTCCTTTAATAATTGCAAATGGTGATTCTAGCAATCGCTTCCTTCCCCGACCTTTGTGGTCACCTGAGTCTTTATGTACAATAAAGACATAAACTTAGCATAATATTTCTATTAATAAAACTTAACTCTTCACGTGGAATTTAATTAACAACATGTTAAATTTCCCTTTAATTAATTTACATCCTAGAGTTAGAACTTTTGTTCTAGAATCCATGGAGTCACTATTTCCTTTTAACTTAGACACACAAAACCCTGAATCGAATCAAACAAATATAAATCCTTTTGCCGGTGAATGAAAATGTATTCCTTTATTCGAGCAAAGTTTTAAATTCAAGACTATGTCATTGTAAAGTAGTCAGCCACTTGATAACTAGTAATCCGATGCACATTAATATTACAACGAAGGGGGCCAGTAGCGTTTTGAATAAATGATCATACATCAGCGTGTGTTCAAAGGACCATTCGTTCTCAGCTGGGATACATTAACAGCTATTCGCAGGTGATTTGTTCACGCCATAACTTGGACTTGGCTCCGTATATTTCTGGATACTAAATAAATCAAACAGGTCCTCACTGGACAAGTTCGAGGAAGACAACAACACAACAACACCAATATATTATATTTTGTTTGCTTTTGACTTACTTTTACTCTTAGGAGAACCCAGAAGATGACTATTCGCCCCCTTAATTAAAAAAAAATACTGTTTATTTCCTTTGATTACATTACATTATTATAAACTTAACTACAAATCTTACATATTAAAGATTTTATGAGTTAATGAGTCTTAACTACTTAATAATTATCTATTGTTATTGTTTCCTTAAGGGTTTAAAAATAAATAAATATCAGGGGACAATGTCACACCAATTGACCTAGTCCCAAACTAAGCTCAAGGCTTGTATTATGGGTACTAGACAACGAAATAAATACTTACATAGAGAAATAGTCGCGTATGTTTAAATAGCGAGAAATTAATTCTACACGTACAAAGTCGTAGGTATCGTCTAGTCTTAGATAATATTTAATGTTCGGGCATAAGGTTGCGCAAACCTGATTTTTGACGCATCACTTTGGCGTTTCATTTTTTGGAATTTTATTTGTAACATCAACTTTTCCGTGAATTTGATAAACAAGTTCAAGGTTTTTAAGATAAATTCTGCTTTAGCTTGATATGGAAGTTCGTGGTTTGATAAATACCTACCTACTATTTTTTGTTCTTTATTAATGGCTTTCATTTCTTGTTTTTTTTTCGTTCACGGTGTTCGCCGATGTCGAGTTTAAAAAAGACAATCTCAACGGACTTATTAGAGAAACGAGTCCATTGAATCACACGCGAGGATTATTTTATTTATTTAAAATAAATAAATAAAATTGTCTTATAAATTAGTCGGGAGTTTTTACGCGCGCTTCTTTAAAATCCCAGTACTTTCTGAGTTTGACTTACTCGTACTATTCACATGTGACTAAATCCGCTTTTTTTGACCAAACCCTAAGAAATACTAAGGATTTGTTTTTGATTTAACTTTCTCTCACGTCCTTAAACATATGCCTTGTGACGATTTTCTTTTTGTCTGAAGTTCTATTCTACTCTGTAAAACCATAATTAGTTTAGTTTTAATAGCTCGTATTTGCTTGACAGTAAAAGCGGCCGGCGGCCATGTTAAAACAATACCACAAACGGTCGAATACGATTTGGATTTTAACGCCTAGAATAAAGGCGCAGGTCAAAGTCGATATATTTTTTAATTATCACCTAGGATAGAGGCCCTGTAAATTATAAGAATATGAACGAAACACAGACGCCAATCTCATTTAGTATTCATAAAACGGCATCGGCCAAGAACTGGGTTTTGGAGCCGGAACAAAAAGATCACCCAAAACAAATCCAAAGACTTTTCACATGCAAACTAGACTGGTGTGGGAACTAGATTCTAGCCCCTTTCTTTTGTTGCTAGGTGGCAACACTGGCAACCGGATAATGGTAGACTATTCAATATAAGTTAGTTAGAAGAAGGAATTGGTATTTATTATGTTTTTGTTAAAAAGAAGTGGTTTGGTGAAGTAATCATCGATTCGGATAAGACTTTTGCACGGCAAAATATAAACAAAGGATCTAATCGTAATCGGAATTGTAATATGTTCTATGTCTGTGGGCTGCTGATGACAAATAAAAAAAAGGATTTTAATTCAATCTAATAAAAGGGTAATTATTTGGGCGTTTGATCCGAATCCCTTTCGTGGTCACATTTTTGTAGAAAAATCCTTCAATAATTTTGTAGAAAAATCCCCAAAAGTGAGGCGGTTGAAACGCTCGAATATTGAACCAAAACGAAAAAACTCAGGAAATTATCAACCAACTAATATGACATATTATAGGTAGGTACAATTGAAAGCTCTTCACATATGTATACACACCGTATTGTCAGTAGTACCTATATAGAGGCGTGTACATACTTGACGTCTTGCGATCGTATCCATATTTATGATTATGACATATCCGGCTTGGGTCTTCACTGATGGATTATGATGATCTTAATTCGCCATGGCCATGCCAAATTTAAATAAAAAAAACAATTTGAGTTAGATGCTAAGCCAAATTAAATTAGACATGGCGTCTTCCAGGTCGTCGCCCTTCAGTCTTTAAGTGGCTAATAAATTCAATTGTAGTTTTTTGCATTAAGTCACCAAGACGGATGACTTTAAACTTAAACCAATGATGCATACATTACGTAAACTGAACGATTTCGTCACGGATAAATTTTATTATGTTTGTTATGAAGCTATTACGTTGCAAATTAGGTATACTATGTTTTTTATTGTTCGTCCGTCGAATTTATTTACTTTTATCTTTTGTGGCTTGTCAAGTATCTTTGCTATTGTATGTAATAAATAGAACGAGTGGACGGGTCGGAAGGGACCGCCCTAGGCGTACTTTTTCGAGTCAAATCGGAGAAATACTGCAAAAGGGCCGAATCTTAAGTACCCGAAACCGACGTGCGTGCATGACTCGATGTACGAATGTGGAAGAAGCGAAAGAAATTTGTCAAGATCGTAGCAAATGGAAAGAAGTGGTCTCTGCCTACCCCTCTGGGAAATAAGCGTGATTTAATGTATGTATGTAATACAACGATACATACCTTATTACCTCTACTTTTTAATTTCGTGCTTATAACAATCAAGTTGAACCCAGAAATGTATTATCCCGTGCGTGGCAACGTCAAACATGAATTTATTAAATTCAATGTTAAACATATTTTAGGCACTCTTTTGTCCCCGTAGTTTTATAATCAAGTTTTGATATCATAGAGTTGTCACTAAAACTGGTTTTCTTTGGTGACCCATCATTTTATCGAATTTCACACCTGTCGTGTATCTGACAGATATTAATTGCAGCATTAAAATTAATCTTTTCTTAATAAAATTTGAATTCAAAACCTTAATTGGATTGGCTGACGTACAGGTGCGTCAACGACAAGCCCAAACGATTGTATCATTTCACCGAATTTCATTTCATCGAACGGTATTTTCTGCTGTAACCATGATATTTTCAGGACATCTTAAACATTAATTACGTAGGTTAGGTTAGGAGATCAACAAATAAAACTCATTCGACGAGAAACGCCATTCGACGAAATGAAAATTATTCTTCGTAATGACGTTCGTTGAATGGTGGTTCGATAAAATAATAGATACCTACCCATTTTCTTTCTTAGACCATTTCCTAACCATATTCGGCTGCCAAACTCAGCCTTTGTATCAATAATAACTTTACTACAATACTAACTGTATTAACGGAGTGTTTTGACGTATTTCTCCACAATACTCTTCATTCGAAATGTCTCTGAATTTCAAGCCACCCATAAGTAGGCAAAGTACTGGAGTAGAATAGAATATAATACTCGCTTAGCATGTAAATTATATTCATTGTGTTGGCCGACTCCAATCGGTCAGTGGAATATATTACGTTTACTTACTTCAATCTATTTGGGTTAGATAAGTCATACTATACTACCAATGTGTCGATTCCAAAGTTTTGAGATTAGTTTTGTGATGTAGTTTTGAAAATGACTGATGGATATCTAATATCTTGACCTGTGATTTGGTCAGTCTTAATTATCAACAGCACTAAAATAGGAAAGTAAATCAAAAAATCCTGCTAGGAGCTTCACGGATTTAAGGCAAATACGTAAAGCAACAGAACATTTATATCGTGACATAATTGAACTCAAATTCAGCTAAGCCGTGTGCATGCCCATTTAATTACTACAATATGCAACCTATCTATGGAAGATGTCTAAATGGAATGAAATAAATGAATTTAATTTGACTTGATTTGAGTTCATAAAATTTATTTTCATTTAGGTACGGTCACGAGCGTTAATTTGGGACCTATTTCAAGAAATATGCTTAAAGTCGACAATGTCATTAGAGATGTCAAGTCATTTTGTAACTTTTAGGAAACTTAACCTAGAATGTCAGATTGACTTTGGACCTAAGGTAACTTTGCATATTATGATTAGGAAAAAATGCAAAAAATGATGAATTTTGGCGGTTCTAAAAATATCGAAAACCCCCTATGATAATTAAGTTACTCAATGGTAGACAGACCGATATAGATAATGTTTTTGTCACCTTCACTTTTGAACAGTTACGCAGTTACAAAGATGACGCATGTTTAAATTGATGCTAAGAGACCTCTATGTCAATGCTGCTGGCACATTTAGTAACGTTTGTTTGTTTACAATACTATTGTACTAATACTAAGGCATTCGTTCTTTAGTTGCTGTAATCACCTGCGTTCAGCTTTTGTTTTTGCACGTGCGAGCACAAAGACTATAGTCAGGTGTTTTAAGACAAGTTTTTAATGTTAAACACAATACGGATACAAGAGGGACGAAAATAGAATGAAGTAACATTAAAAAAATCGTAACCCTTTGCGTTTTTGGAGGCAGATTTTGAGTATAATTTGAGAATTGGCATCTGATTAGCGTGAATGTCATTTGATTTTCGAAACTTGTTTCAGGGTAATCTCAACAACGACGGTCGGACGGACGGACGAGTGAATTGTCCAAGCGGCGAGTTTAAGTAGTCCCGTCAGTGCCAACAAACCATTTTAGCGCGTGCTTTTTTAATTTAGCAGCATGGTTTCTGCCGATGGATCGAACGTATAAGGCTGCTTAATTGAAAATGCACGCGCTAAAATATGTTTTGATCGCACTGACGGGACTATTTAAACTCGCCGCTTGGACATTCACTCGTTCGTCCGTCCGACCGTCGTTGTTGAGAGAATCACTACCCAGGAAGATCAATTGATTGCATGAATTTTCCAAATTTAACGGTTTTCCTAACCATAGGAGCTTTGGTTTATGCAGTAGATACTTGTGAAATGTGGTTATTTCAGATAGATTCATTATCAACTCGGAAACTTAAGGATGCAACATATATCATACATCTATAGGTCTCCGATGTTGCAAGAGCCAATTTCATTCACGTCTTTAATCATTAACCATTCCGTTATATCACTACTTATGGTTGCGATATTTGCTTCGTCAATATTAGTCACTACACGGATATATGCTAATTAATATTAGCTTGTAAGGCCAATACGTCACCGGATTGGGTTGGTTTATCCGGTTTTTACACGCGTGTCCACCAATATGATTCGTGAGGCTATTATTACTTCATTCTGATGGTCATCATCCATCTTTTTTGTACAATTGGTCATTCTGTTTATGGGTGTTTTATGTTGATTACAACCGAAATCAATACGTACGAGTAGTTAGCGAAATAGGATGTCTGTTTTTTCTTATATCGTCGCCGTAGAGCGAAAATTCACCAAGTCTCACTTTTGTCATTTTGAGTTATTAAGGTTTTAATAAAATAAAGTTTAAAAAAAATATTACTCGATTATTGTAAGGGATAAAAGTGGTTTTGTAGTCTTATCTAGTGGACATTTTATTGTTTCTTTAGGCTACACCTGGTTAAAGTTATTAACTCTAATAATTTTATAGATAATTACAAAAAACATTTTTGCCCCTCAAGTCTTATGCCCAAATTGTGACTTAGTGATTTTAAGACCGGATTTAGTGACTTTTTTCCCAATTTTTACTTGTTTTGAAATAAACTAAGTTAATTTAGTTAAATTATAACTCTAATAATAAAGTTCGTTATATTTATCTAGTAGAACCTAACTTGATTGTTTTTTGTTAGGGTTTATTGTTAGGTTTTCAGATAAAACACCATAATGAGAATAATAGTTTAATAAAATAAGTAAAACCATAAGTGTCTGCAAACTTTATAATTATAACACAATTAAAGTAACATTTTACTCTTCACCTTCCTCTGTAATGTCCGGTTGACATAGCCTGTCAACTGCTTCCGTGCTGGTACGCAAAGACCTGTACCACGAATGCAGCTCTTGTGGTACTATGCCTTTGTTGCATAGACCAATGAGGTCTTTCTTTTTTGCCTCCGAAATGGGTAAAGGATAACTTATAACAGAGACAGGACTCTTAGGTAGTAGCTCTTGCTCTTCGACGATAACCTTTTGCACCTTGTTTGAAGGTGGTTCTAATTCGTCGTCAAGACAGATTTCTTCTGGTTCCCCTAGCAAAGGAGCAGAGTATGATGGCTGTGTAGGTGGTGTAGCTCTATTAGGACTGAATACAGCAGATGCTGGAGCAGATTGATATAGATTTTGGTCCTGAAAAAGTTCCTCAATTTCTATCGTCTTCGTTGCTTCAGTGTCTTCAAGATCAGCTAGTTCCTGTAATACATACAATGAATAAACACTAGGGCCAGTTTTTGATCTATAACCCAACAAGCAAAATCAGTACTTATAGTGTTCTCAAGCCTATTTTTTATTGTACTTATAAGATACTTGAAGTTTGCTACAAACAAGGAAATGGGCGCAGTTATAGGAGCATTGCTTTCTTATAACCATCTTATAATCAACTAGCAGAAAGTCACTAGGCCCTATAATACACTTACAGAAGTTCTACCAGAGTACAATTGCTCCTATAACGTTCTGAGACTACCCATTTACAAGTTTTATAACTCTTATAAGTATCTCGCATGAGCATCATACTAAAGCAATCTTATTTATAACGCACTACTAATATACTTAGTTATTAGTTATAAGTACATTTTGTAAACATCTTTCCGTTGTTACGGCCGGTGGGTGTGGTGTGTTTGTGGGAAATAAATACTAAAAAACAAACGTAAGTACCTATTTTTCTTATTAATCTAACTAATATAATTTGTAATAGTGTAGAGCATTATGTAAGTATTGTAAAATACTGTATGTATAGTGTGTGAATTTACCGGGGAAGTCATTTTTATTGTAAATGTCAACCATAATTTGTTTAATTTTACAATGCCCATGGAAAAAGTGTACATATCATATATGTTGTTAAAATAATATTACCACATTTATTAAGAACATCCGCCATTTTCTAAAAATTCTCTGCATTGAGTACGTTATAGGACAATTATAAGTAAATTTGCACTTATAGCAGTTTTAATCCAGATAACTTGCCGCCATATTAAAACGTATTAGGGTTCCTCACGAAATCTTCTTACTATCTATGAATCCTAAGAAAGTTAATTTAAGTTAAAAGTAATGTTTCGGTTTGGTTGTCCATGGTTACAAATTTAAATAAAACTACTTAAACGGATTATATCGCGTACCATTTCTTAAATTCATCCCGTATGAAATACACTAGATTACAGATTACAATCATCAATGAGGCAATTTTAGTTTACCTGTCATGCTTTTTTTAAATAAATTATTGTTGTCTTTTCAGTTCTTTTCGAAATGGTGGTATATTTAGACGTTGACTGCTTTTTAAGTAAAGATGACCTTATGAAACCTACCCTACCCTACCCTTTTACCCTATCTGAAAAGTGTTATGGATGTGGACGATTCACTGATTCAAGAATGAATCCCCACTTTATTGTTATCGTAATCAATATTAAGAAACTACTTAATATAGGTAAAACAATTGTGGTGTCAAGGCTGCCAATAATGCTCGTGTACAATCATTACCTACATGGAAGATGAGTGTTACTACTGCTATTAAAAAAAAACACAATCAGTATCAACCAAGTTTTAGAACATCATAATATTATTATTTAGATTTCATACAGAATACTGTAAGTAACGTCACTCTTTTCATCGTTGTAGTCTATGTTACTTCCGAAACAACTGAAATTTCTTTATTAGTGTGTAATAAGGTCCGTGCATCTCTTGGTAAAACGTTACTTAATCTTTTGTTAACAACAGCAGATAGTTCATTTAAGGCTCGGTGAGGTACCTATATTGAATTTTATAGCCCATTTTCTTATATCTTCAACCAAATCACATTTTTTTTCATACTCTGTGGTTATTTCTAGTCTAAAACACACTCCACCGCGGAACCCTTATTTTCTTCAGTTGTATTTGCACTTGACGCACCAGGTTCACTTTCTAATACAGATGAACTTGTTTTCGTTAAATTGGGCGTTACTAATTCTGTATTACATTTTCTCACTTTTCTTCTATAATTGCCGCTCCTTTTAAATCGTTTCCATTCGCTTACATCCATTTTAAACTACTTTCCCAATACAAATTCGAACAAATGATTCAGCAAAAAATACCAAACGTTTACTAGTAAGGTGTTTGATCAAATAACTTATAAGATTATTTCATCTAATAAGACTCTTACCAAGTACAATTTCATTTATAAGAACATTGGACAAGACTAATAGCGATGTAGACTTGTAATAACCTCAGCTTAGTATCTTATAATATCTTATTCTCTTACAAAATGCTACTATAAGATCAAATATTATTCAGGCCTATTTGATCTTTCTGCAAACTGTTATAGGAGACTTAAACCTATAACTGTCTTATAAGACGATCTTGTAGGTAACTAGAAGTCTGTAAAATAAAACCAAATGATCTTAAGACTATCTACGCTGGTGAAATGTTACTATAAGTATAAGTATCCTGTAACTGTTTAGTGCTACAATCTTGTAGCAAACTATAAGGCTGAAATATAAACATGAATGCTCTTGAGTATGTTACCGCTTATCGTATGCTATTATAAGTATATGGCTCTACGTCAATGTCTCTATAGGAACGTTATTAGTAAAAAAGTACTTATAGTCTTTATTTATAGGAATACTTTGCTTGTTGGGAAGTCAACCCACATATTAGTAAAAAAAAAAATGCATTAGTTAAATCATAATTCTGGGTCAATAGAAAAGTTCTAATGTATAAACAAAACCAAAGGAACTAATCTGTACTAATTTAATTTAATTTGTTTATCTACATCTTTATATTGACCCCGAACTCTCAGTAGGATTATAAGTACAGTCACCAGCAATAATATACTATCCAACATTGGACGCAAAAATATCTGACACACTCTTATACCTGTAGTAACAAAGACGTGTCAGATGTTTTTGCGGCCAATGTTGAATAATATAATTATTGCTGGTGACTGTACTAGTTGACTTAACTATAGACCAAAATCCCGGCCCGGTTAGATGCTAAGTATTTCGAAATAAAAACTGTGCAATTTATGCGATATAAGTTATATTTTATAGAAATAAATTCATTAACCGGTATTAGTAATCAGCAAACACAAAACACACCATACAATTAAATTAAAAAGCTTGTTATAATGATATCACACTTTATATAACCTTGTAACTAAATTCGGTTAAAAAGCATGCCTTTGAAATTGACTCTGAGAATAATCTGGCCAAATTGATAATAATCAATGCGCTTATTCAAAATTCACTGCGTGACGAAACTGCTGGTTTATCCTCTTGACGTCAATCTCGCAAACGAGTCGTTTTAACGGAATTTTCATTGTTGTACGTTGTGGAAACTCTATGCTTTCCGAAGCCGCCATTGTTAATAAACTTACTTATAGTTATCTTATATACAATAGTCTGAATAGGTATCGTAGTCCTTTTTTACATCAAGCTTGAATGAAACGAGCGCGTGTGGTGTGAATGAAAAAGAAATGGTTTTATAAATGAAAACGTAGGTATTCATCTCTCACTCAGGGTTGTTATTATCTCAAACACGCGGTCGGACGAACGGACGAGTGAATATGGCAGCGGCGAGTTTAAGTAGGCCCGTCAGAGCGAACAAAACACATTTTAGCACGTGCATTCTCAATTAGGCAGCCTTATACGTTCGATCTTGTCGACAGAAGCCATGCTACTGAGAGAATCACACCCCGGGTAACGAACCTCAGCACTCCTTATTCCGACCATTGGTTATAAGATTTATAAAAAAAACAGAAATTTGCTAAACAGGCAAGAGAATTCAAACAAAACAAGCATTAGGCATCACACTGCAAGTAATGAAAAACATTTAGTTACATTGCGGTCAATCTTGTTCTTCTTGGCTTACCAATTACACGTACATCTCAATAGGAACCTATAAAACAGTATAGTACGTTATTTAAAATGTTTGTTAATTTTTTTTCCACCAAAACGATGATGTAATAATGTAGTTATTACACTGTGCCCGGGACGTACCCGAAGGATTTTAACCATCGATTCTAGACCCTATTTGGAGTATATAATGTGGTATAACATGTAGTCCAATAACGCACAATTTCCGAGATTTTTATTCTGTAAAAAACAATTCCATAGTTAATTTAATTTGAACTCTATCGCCTTAACATAAAGCATTATTTACCAAAGATTCATGTTGTAAATAGCAATATCATCAATGTACAACATAAATTAATTTAATCATTAAATGTTATACCACATTATATACTCCAAATAGGGTCTAGAATCGATGGTTATAATCCTTCGGGTACGTCCCGGGCACGGTGTATAATCATTATTACTTAATTGAGAAACTTTAATAACAAAAATACTTACCTCATTGCCGGCATCATCTTTCTTATCCACCAAATCCAATATAAACTTAGCGCGCTTCATTTTCTACCTTAGGATACTTATTTTATTATTATTATCACAACAACGAGTAAAATAACAAAGCAAAATCGTCCCGCTTCCATCAACTCTCGCGCCACTCACGAAAAAATTAACTAACTTACGCGCGAAATTCACCTATATTACATCGACGCACGTTGAAGTCGTACAAATATTCATCAAATGTAATTAATTAATTATGTAAACAAGCATTGGTACCCTGTTTAATAGGAAAAAACTAACTCAAACAGTTTAATCAATTTTCGTTTACGATAAACTGTCCACATTGTCTATGTGTGACGATTGAGAAATCATTAAATAGACTTAGTTAGTTTTCGCTTTCATATTTTCTGACAAAACTAATACTCAGAAATTAGCTAAGTAATTTTAGTGACTTTTTGAATAAAGTAGTTCTTGATCGTGACTTCGGAATATTTAGAGAAAAAGTTACCAAGACGATTTAGGTGCATTCATTGTACGGTTTCATGTAGACCATAAATAATCAAACGAATTAGGTAATTCTTCCCTTACGTAGTGAGAGACGAAGTATAATTTAATGACTTCTGTTACTTTTTAAAATCGAAACTATAATAGCTATGTACATAATAATAAGACTGAAATTTGCACAAAAATAAAGCGATTTCGATGACATTCATAACTAAATTTCGGCCATTTTTCGACTTGGTGAATTTTCGCTCTACGGCGACGATATCTATTGTATTTAATGGTTTTCTAACTTAATGGTAAAAAAAAACCATATTGCTTTTGACATGTTATTGTATTGTCAATGTTGTTTTTATTTACTTGACAGTAATGGCGGTTAAATTGAAAATAATACGATATGTCATGTCAAACGCAATATGGTTTTATTGAGTAGTGTCCTTATTCAGATTTTACCAATGCAGTCCACAAATATTCTCAAGTTTAGTGCGTTTGAAAATTTTCTTCGTAAATAAACATCTAAGATTAAATTTTAAAGTTCTATTTCCTGACTCCAGGTGGCGCTGTCTTCGGCAGCTCCCAGCCCGGTCTCCAACGTGTTCGAGATCGACATCTCCCCCGAGGAGGCGGAGAAGTTCCTCAAGAGCCCACCGTTCTCAGAGCCGCAGCTGTCTGGACGTACTGGGGTGCTGCCATTGGTACGTATTTTTTCAGCTATTAACAAAATAACCGGCGTGGGGCCCTGGGTTTCCGTAGGGCCTCTGCAAGGGCTCTGCCAAAAATTATCTTATGTGGAATGTGTGTG
The DNA here is from genome assembly GCA_963966035.1 of Acleris laterana. NCBI lineage: Eukaryota > Metazoa > Arthropoda > Insecta > Lepidoptera > Tortricidae > Acleris > Acleris laterana. The sequence goes on along the minus strand of OZ014441.1, from coordinate 18,665,870 downwards.
AAAATGTGTACCTAATTGTACAAATGTGGAAATTGTACCAATGTGTCCGAAGGCGACAAATGGATATCTCCTCCATGGAGTTTTTGGAATTTCGTAATTGAGTTGATCAATTCAGGAAAAATTCGGCCACTGTAACTAAAATCTCCAGATTTGAAAAATAATTGACTGTTCGGTTGAGTAGGATAACACTATGCCACAATTAATTTCATAAGCTTTTGGTTAAAAAACCGAAGTTTCTGTACAAATATTTCAGTACACATTAGGATATTAGGAATGAAAATAACGACTACGTTCTCTTCGTACGAAAGAACATGCCACTTTTTTGGACATATGAAGATAACTTAGCATTGCAATGTTTTTCCTTCCTCGTGAGAACATCAATTTTAGGTTTTTAATATTACTTATGTTCATTTGCCTAGGATTATTCACTCATGATTAATGTGTCTGCAGGTGAGATGGAACGACCCGAGCTTTCGCACGGCGGAGGCTGGCCCTACCCTCGGACACTACTGGAAGAACGGACACGAGATCGAAAACACCGACGACTACGTTGAAGAGGTAAGACAGGAAAAATATATTTAACCCCAAGCTCACCTGGTAGTAAGTTAAGAGAAGTCAAGACCAGTCATGAAACATGAAAGTGATCAATATTGATTAAGTTCGAGCTTTTCACGAGGTTTCAATTTATGTACTTCCTATTAAAATGTAAGTAGATGCACCTATAGCGGCCTAAGACAGCTAGGCCGAAAATGACGTCACTGATACACGCAAGCCTGAATGGCTAGACAAGTTGCACTCTGTAAACGTTATCGTCTGCATGTTAGGATTGACATAAACTAATGTCGATATTTTGTCAGATTTCTAAGATTTTCTCAAACGCGGTCAGTGTAGTCCTACTACTAAAATACCTTTAAACGAACTTACATTAAAATAATAACTATAACACTTTTCAGGTATACCAAGCCGCCCAATTCCACGGCCAGGACGGTCTAGGAGGTTACGCATACGGCTACCAGGCTCCCGAGTCTTCCAAGGTCGAGAACCGTGCCAGGTCTGGTGACGTCACTGGATCCTACACCTACAAGGATGGCAACAATGAACTGATTAAGGTAGGACCACAGATCTTGTGGAATTGCAAGGTCTCAGCAACTGTAATTTAATCGATTCGACTATGCAATTTTCGTCGTTCGTCGTTTCGTTAGTATGAGTATCTAACCCCTACGTGTACTATTACAAGAAAAATAGCTTATCTTTATTAAAGTGATGTATAAACCAGCAATAAAAATTATTGATGTTTTTGAGGTTTTGTATATTTTTCATAATAAAATTGATTCATACAAAAAAAATGCAGAAGTTGACTGCTGTCTTACTCTGACATTAAAGTGAGACAAGTCTTAATATAGAAAATTGCTGACTAACTGTTGAAAAAATATTTTTACTATCATCAGTTTCTCAAGTCTTCAACAACATGGGTTATGTACCTCTGTGAAAGCTGTAAAGAATTGGCTTTAGGAACTAGATTCTGGCCATTGAAACGTGATTCTGAAAAATAAACAATGTTGATGCTTTTGTCATTAAGTATTAAGTTACAAGTTAATGACAAAAGCACTATAAAAAAAGGAACTCATTCAGGCATATCTACCATAGATACATTTTTAAAATTTGCGGTAATTTTCAATATCACGTTTCGATGGCCAGACTTTATCACATTCTACAAAAACCACATTCCATCACCGTTTTACCCGACATCCACGTACTGCTTCGTAAAATTCTTTTCATTTTCACGCCACTATCTTCGGACTTGTGCTCATCTCATACATCCATCAGATAGCACGCTAACGGTTTAATCTTCCAGGTGCGCTACTGGGCTGACAGCGAAGGTTTCCATCAGGAAGATAACCTACCCAAGGTGGAGCTGCAGCCTGCCCAGGAGACCGAGGAGGTGCGACAGGCTCGCCTGGCTCACGAGCAAGCTTGGCAGGAGGCAGCTGCTGCTGCCGCTCAGAATCCTGACCCTCAGTGAGTACCAGATCAAACTTATGATGGCTTAGGTATATAAGGTGTGGAGAAAGCACCTGGTGGAAAGTTGACTCTGAGGCTTATAGACATATTTTGCGATCTGAAGTTTGCAATATTAAGGCTGCAAAATGAATAATTGTTAACCCAAAAAAACTTATGTCAATATGGTATTCATTTTACCTTTTAAGTAGATGCCTTTTGTTTGTTTGTCTGTTTCGCCATTACGATCTGAGCCACTAAGGGCCGTATTAATAAACTAATCTCAACTCTAATGCTCGTCTCGAGATGTGTCAAAAATGACAGTGTTCTATGGTTTGATGTTTACTTAGACCCGTATTTATAAACTAATCTCAACTCTAATGCTCATCTTGAGATGTGTCAAAAATGACAGTGTTCTATGGTTTGACGTTTACTTTGACGTATCTTGTGACGCGCATCTCAGCCAAGATGAGTTTATAAATACGGGCCTTAGACATATCTTGTGACGGGCCTCTCTCAGCCGAGATGAGTTTATTAATACAGCCCTAAGAGAGGACATAATATTCATATCAGTACAAATTATACAGTGTATGTTAATTCTAAAACCTTTTGCATTTAGCTTAACTCCTCGAAAATAAAAATAGTAGGTAATACCTACTCTTGTTGACATGCGAAATGAATGTTGATATAAAACCACCAAAGTATTTTTCAATAGACTGGTATTATTTTTGAAAAATATTTCTACAAATTATCATTGAAATCATTTTGTACTTATGTAGAGCGGTTATGTTTTCTTTTTTTATTAAGTGGCTTCGTTCAAAACATACAAGTTTAGTCTTCCTACAACTTTAGAATTCTTTTACACCATTTTACATCATTGCTATTAACTTTCAACAGGGGTGAATACTCCAGCAACTACGAACAGTACGAACACCAAGGCGCGGCGTCTGTGCCTCAAGCCGCAGTCGCTCCCCGTGAAGGCAAGGCTTACGGACAAGCCCAGAGCAGTGCGCAGTACGGACAGCTGAATCAGCAACAACAGTATCAGCAGAGCCAACAACAGCAGTATCAGCAGCACGGTCAACAGCAGCAGTACCAACAACAACAGGGTCAACAACAGCACGGACAACAACAGGAGCCTGAGCCTACGGTAAGTTTGTTATTTATACGTACAGGGGGGTTATTATGACATAGCAATTCAGTTCAGTTTACGCTGAGAGAAAAGGACACAGCTAAATAACTGCTATAGCTCCGTCCTTTACGCTCACCGTAAAATGAACTGCATAGCTATGTCATAATAACCCCCCAGATCTTTATGACAACACAATTAATTTAGTAAATAGGTATTATTGTTATTTTTTACCTTGATTGAGTAGTTTTACTTGGCTGCCAAAATACTAAATTTTCAACTTCTAGAAAACTTCAAATATTTTTTATAATTTCAGAACATTTAGACAGTTCAAACCCAACTCTACAACGTATGAATTATCTTCCCAATCTGTACCCATTTCTTCTTCCCCCAGGGCCCTCCACGCGGTTTCTTCTACAGCTTCGACTACCCAGTCTCCATCATCGTGCCCAAGAACGGAGCCCAGCCTGGTGCCCTCAACCCTGGCCACCCAGTAGATCATGACACCGTGTCCGTCAACTCACAACAACGCGGTTAATTGTACAACAACTACATCTACTTTGTTGGATACAGGAATAGTTTAAGTTATTGTGCAATTAAGTCGGAATATAAGTTAAGTTAGATTGGTCTGTGATAGATGAAATGTTTTTAATCACATGAGCAAGTTAAATTAAATTTGATATGGCTGCATTGATATAAAAAAAAATGGGCGATTTGTAGATTACTTTATCTTGCCCTCGAATTAAAAGTACGGCTTCGCTTGGTTTTTATTGACATAAGCACTGATTTAGTATATCAAACTAAGTCAAGGTTTCCAAATTGGTTTGGCGTCAAAATATTAACTCCCGAATCAAAACATTGTGATTGGTTGGGAGTTACAAGAAATAAAACCTATCGATTGATCGATTGATGTACTTCCAGAATATTTAATACCTGCGAGAATTCTTAGTGTTTTTCGATGTAGCCTTTTAAATTTTATGTGCGTGCCATTGCCATTCATCATTTATTATAAAGAGTTATCAAAATATCATAGTTCTTTATATGATAAACGGAAACAATAACTGTAATGGTATCGTTGTCAGTTGATTTATGTGCCTTTTGCTTACCGGTGTTTATAATTAACCGATTAGTATGTAAGCAATCAATGCTAGCTGAATGTCGGTTGCCATTTTGGAAACGATTTAGGTTAAGCTATGAATTAGTATTACAATGGTCGGTGTTTGAAAGTGTAACTATATTATAATGTTCTTTATTGCTTTTTAATCGCTGTGTATCAAAATGTTACATTTTGCATTTTGCATTGTTGTGGATACCGTTGGATCTTTCACTAAAGACTTTATGCCTTACTCTATCGTATGTTTGTATCCTTTTCTATCCAATACGTGAAAGAACGATAAAGTTACAGTCTTGAACCCGGCCTGAGTGACGTTAAGACGTTTGTTACCACAGTTTAAAGACTCAAATTGGATTTGTCGAAATTAGACTTTATACCCACTGTAAGTTTGTACTCATTTTAACTGTACCTTTAAGTAACAAATAAAGTACTTAATAATTTAGAAGTGTTTGATTTTAATATTTTAGCGCGATTAGCGGTGAAAGACCTTACCCATCGACAATCGATGAAATGACTAGCATAGAGGCATTCCATCTAAGTCCCTAGGGTTGGCAACATATATATGTCGTCTGGAGATTGTTATTTCATGGACGTAATATGCTGTTGGTGTTATGCACCGTTACAGCTTCACAGGGCGTTGGGTGGTATTTCAGCTGAAAAGTATGATAGGCAAAACCAACTTTAGACCATACGTAACATTAATTACGAAAAATAATTTTCTGCGTTTCAAAGGAATACCACCTGAAACCATTTTAAGTACTAATTATGCTAACTTTTTATAAAAAAATAGGATCTTCTACTACACGTCGTCGCAGGTTAAAAGGGTAAAAAACGGATGAAATAAAATATGATATTTAAATATTCGTCATCATTTATTTACACTTTAATGGAATATTATTTACACTTGTATGGGAAGCTGTATAGGCATTGCCTGAGCAACAGGTAACATTAAAATTGGCATACCCATGCGATTCTTCATCTTTAGCTTTGGCAGAAATTTCAAACTGGCCTCTGGCACTGACGTTGTCAATTCTTGTGTTTGCACTGCTTCTGGACTTTCCGTAGTTGGTCTTGGCCTGAACGGTAACCTCTGTCCAATTCCTCCGATAATACCAGAAATACCATTGTAAATCCATGCAATAGTGTCTGGCACATTAACTTCAAAGGGTAAGAAGGGTATAGCGGATATAATGCTTCCTATGAATAGTCTTTGACCGTTAGGTAGGACTAGAATAGCTTGTCGAGGTAGAACTTCGATTTCTGGAGTGTTAGATTCATCGATGTCATCATCAGCATCGATGGTGACTGTTTCTGCGTCATCGTTGCTAATTTTTAGGTTAGGTTGGCCACTGACGTTGGGGTTGTCAAGTCGATTGTTTGATTTAGTTAATGAAGTTGGTAAAATCATTATGATGGGTTGTGCTCTGAAAATACAATAGTTTAAAAGTTAGATGTAATGATAAATGAAGCATCAAATTCACCTACCTGCAAACATACATACTTTCACAGCAGGCAGAGCTACAGAATTACCTACAACTCTAGATAATTCTGTAACCACATTTTGCACAATAAGGCTAAGATGTTTACCAGATGTTTAAATTAAACTATAGGTACCTATTTTAAACTATTTTAAACACGGTAGGGTAGACCGGGGACAATAGCACCAATTTAGAATTAATGACCTGTAACTTAGAATATAAAGCTACCACGTAAAAATTGCTTAGGTCATAACATTCTAGCTAGTTTAATTGGCTATCAAGAAAATAATTTTCATTTCATCGCATCAGAATGGTGAAAATTAAGTTTTGGTTCATGAAGGGAATAATAGTTTAGTTTAGTTTAGTTTATAGTACAGCCCCAGGGCCTCTATTTTACTGTTTACCGAAGTTGATTCAAAAACCATATTCCGTGGCTTACATTTTAACAACATAATATGAGTAATATGACATGAGACAAAGCAGAACAAGGGGCCCAATGCCTTAAAAAAACTAGTTAGGTAAAAAAAAAGATGAGTCATATTCTCCAAGAATTCAAATTATTATTCTTGACCCATATGTCTCATTATTTTTATAAGAAAACATGAGTTAGTGATTTATTCAAATTTTACATCAAAAAACAAGAAATATACGAGCTCATGTTTACGATTAAAAAGCCATGCGGTGTCTATAGATCCTTAAAAACAATAATAAGCAACACTTACATCATCACAGGCCCGCCTAGTGGATTCACCTGTGGCACCTGCAACTGCTGCAACCCCATCAACTGTTGCTGCAACACGTTAAACTGATTCTGCTGCACCATCTGTTCCATCAACTGTTGCTCCATCGCCTGTTTCATCATTTGATTCTTCACCGATTGATCCATTTGTTGCTCCATCATATGTTGAAACAGATGATTCTTCACCGACTGATCCATCTGCTGATTCATCATCTGATCCATTTGATCTATCATTGGTTGATTATAATATGGCGCTCCATCCACTCTTATTGTTACCACTATCATCAAAAGCAACCACTTCATTATTTTCACGTTCTTTGCTATAATCACTAATATTGTAAATTTCACTTTCACAACTTTTATGTCAGCAACAAAGTGTAAAACGTCTGCTTCTGGCACAGCTGGCTACTACAGGGTGTTTATAGTTTGAAAGTGGTTTCGAGTATGACAGGAGCGCACGCATCGGCTGCTCATTGTCATGCGCGGGCCCACTGGCCTACTGACTGGAGTCCTGACCTTGTCGGCTTTCTTTTTAGGGCCAGTTCGTTAGCATGAGTTTGATGTCCTTTTCTCTTGTTCCTTTGTATCGTGTAGACATTGATTTATATGTCCGTGACCTTACAGGTTTGCAAGGCGAAAATAATTTGCGCTAATAGAGGCTTTTTGTAAAATGCAGGGTTCCGTAAAGATAATGCAATATCCTTATATATTTGGCGTCTAGCGACGCTTATAATGTGTTAAATAGATTTTATCTCATTTATATTATTATGCTATACATAATAATAGTCGGTGCTCTATAATAAAGTAAACAAACAGGAGTCGTTGTTTTCCTACGTTTTCTTTTAATTTAGCGGTGTAGTAAAAACACACTTTAGCTTAAGATTTTCCTGAATTATTATCTTTGACTGTGTCCATCACAGTGAATACACGATACTGTTAATTTTTCTTTGTTTTTATTTTTTCACACACGATAATGTTAATTTTTTCTTGTTTTAATCAAAAAATGTTGTGAATTATTTTTTGTGTGAATTAAGGAATAAAACATAGCTCTAGCTTGAGCTAAATATTTCTCAAACGGAACCCTACATTTTAAAATAAATCACGACATTAGCAAAATACAATGTTATTTAAAAAGCTGTCAAACTATGTGTAGGAACTAGAGGTAAATACATAAATTATTTGGCGAAAAATGTAGTGTCGTCGACAAACGTAAAAGTGTGTGTTTGAGTAAGTATCATACTTGGCTGGACACGCTGACGCGTGTCTAGACAAATACAAGTTACTAAAACAAATGCAAAGCTTGTCTTATAGAAAATACTATGAATAGCTTGATTTTTAGGGTTCCGTACAACAACAAAAAAACGGAACCCTTATAGAATCACTCGGGTGTCTGCCTGTCCATCTGTCTGTCACAGCCAATTTGCAACGAAACTACTGGACTGATTGAGTTGAAATTTGGTACACACATGTAAATTGTTGATCCAAATACAGATGTTAAAAGTAAGTACATATGTATTTTAAATAAGGGTCATTTTCGGGGGACACATTAGGAACCGTAAAACTACCCAACTACTTATAGTCCTAGCCTGCAACAATAGTCCAATATTTCTTATTACATTATTCTAAAATATGATACCTTACTGCTATTATTGCTGAGTATAATTATGTACTATCAGCCCAATGGAACCCTGACCCACCATAGAACGGTGTCACAGTGACATTATAAAACAATTTGTTTGACACTTCTTATGACTTGAATCATAACCTTTCTGTGACACAGTTCTATGGTGGGTCAAGGTTCCAATGGTCTGATAGTACTATCAGCCCATTGGAACCCTGACCCACCATAGAACTGTGTCACAGTGATGTTATGATTCAAGCCGTAAGAAGTGTCAAACAAATGGTTTTATAATGTCATTGTGACACCGTTCTATGGTGGGTCAAGGTTCCAATGGTAGTACTGTTTGGCCTAAAATCGATTGCTCTATACTCAAGCTATAGCTAAAGCTATCATATTTTTAGAATAATATGAAAAGTAAAATTGGACCATTGTTGTAGGCCAGGACTAATAGTTGCGTAGTGTCACGAAACTTAAAAAAAAGTTTAGCAAAACTTACTGTGTCATATACCAAATGAAAGGACTCGTTATTTTGTAAAATAGATAGATTTGATTTTATTAATGAAAGAAGACGAACATTTACCCCCGCTGATCTCCAAAATTACTGAGCCTAAAATACAAAATATAGTTCATTGTTTGTAGATTACATGAAAACCTATAAAAATTATATTAGAAAAAAGTATGTACAGAACCCTCTCCACTCGAGTTCAAATCGCACTTGGCCGGTTTTTACTTAAAGGTTGCTTTAATGGCTCTAATAGTGCCTTCCAAATAAAGAGATGAGAGCAGTCTGTAAAAACTAGCTCAGTCTTTCTTCATAAGAAACATTTGCAGCCGACCCATATATTGAACATCTTTAAGTAGGCAGTCCTCTAGAAATGGTAACAAAGCTAGTTTGTTTGTTCAGTTTCTTTGTTTTTGCGATATCCGTTCTACTTCATATCTAATCTAATTTCATTACTGATAAAAAAACTCAATACTTGAAACAGCATTTTGGGATGGGTGCAAAATTTAACCGAAATGAGATCGCTTAAAATGCATATACTTTCTTTTGCCCATAATAACTAGTACTTGTTTCACAATTTCCAAAAAAAAAAAAATGCCACTTTGGTCTAAATCATCATTTTTAATTACGAATGTAGGTTTTGAATTAAAAACGAGAAGTGCTTTAGTGAGTTGAAAGTATGGATTAATTACGGTATAATTCAATTCAATAATGTTGCAACGATATGGAGGATTAAGTATACAATATCAGGTTGCAAAATGTGGTTACTGATTTTTCAACCAATTTTTAGAGTTGTTGGTAATTCTGTAGCTCTGCCTACCCTGCTCTGGGAATGAAGGCATGGGATGTATGTATGTGTAGTAGTTTTGGAATCAAATATTATGCCTATTTTGAAACAAAAGGAGCCAAAGGTGTATCGCAAAGGAGCGTTCTTATCAGTATCATAATAACGCCTAAAATAATTATCGTATTGCGATTTAAAACTATATTATGGACTGACATAGATCGGGCTTTTCAATCCTTTAATATTTACGCCAAGTTCTGGGACATCCTGTGTATTTGGTAAAATTTTATTGACAATGTTATTCATTAGCACAAAGTGCTCAAATGGAGAAATATATACCTAAATAGTAAATACATAGAAAACTTCCAAGACTCAGGAACATATATTCGGACTCATAGAGCTCTTACGTGTCAAACACTGGCTTTCCAAAATACTGGCCTTTGCCTAGTTTGAGGATGAGGGTTTAAAAAAAAATTGGTAATTAATTACAGACTAATTTAAGTGCTCAAATTAAATTGTGTCCCCTTGAAAAATGCTTATTATAAAAAAAAAAGTTGACATATATTTTAATTATTTCTGCTTACATTTATGAAACAACCCCAAGGCCCATTTGGCTTTGACCTTTTATAGCAAAGAAAGGTTCAGGAATAGAGATGAACTGAATAAATACCTGTAACTAGTTTTAAGGGTAACCTATTGCGCGCTCATTCCCGAAATACCAGAATTTCAAAATACCAGATTCTCAATATACTTGAATCTCAAAAAATAACATTTAAATTTCGGTATCGTTGATTATGCTTACCTAATATTTCGAAGCTGGTGATTAAGGAATCTGGTAAAGAGAATAGTCTGGTATTTTGAAACTGTGGTATTTTGGGAGTGAGCGGACCTGCGGAACTATTGTGGTTACTTTTATCGACATGATAAACCGTTTTTATCACGAGATTGTCGACGCAAGATGAAAACATTATTACAATGACATAAGGATCTATTTACTTAATGAATTGCCTTACATTTCACACAATTGTATTAAATTTATAATGACAAATATCGCTTTATCGACGTGATAACTTTATCGAGGTTTGTCAACCATGTTGGGGTTTTCAAACAGATATTTTTAACCATTAAAGACAAAGGTGTACCGCAAGGTAGTGTTCTTTACGAGTATAATTAAACTCCAAAACTAACCAAAACGTGAACGTATCAAAATGTTAAAATATGTAAATGATAATCATAAAATATATGTATTCTAGACTGGTATAGCAAAATTTCACGACAGTGTGTGACTGGTAGACAACTATAGGCGGCTTGTTCTAACATACGAAGTAAGAATATGACAGCAGTATTTGCCGGCCATACATTGCTCCTGCGTTGCTGTAATATTTACGAAAGTTCCGGGACACTACAGGGTATCCTGCTATTTTGTTTATCGAACCAAAAATAAAAACTATTAAAACTCATATCTTTTAATGTATATGGCAAAAAAAGAAATAAATTATAAGTAAATTTAATAACCTATTAGTTAATAACACAAAAAATAAATGCAAAATTGGCGATCACGAATTTTTAAAAATAATTTACTCGAACAGCAAAATCAAAACACACTCACACATATTATTATAGGTATAGCACCTATTTAATAGACTATTAAAATAGACAGCGGGACTTTAGGGCTCAGCACGAAACTTCATAAATGTTGAATTCTTTGTTTACTTCGAACTCTCATGTTCCTTAGCTGCTGGCTGCCCGTCATCAACCACCACATCAATTTCGACTTCATAGGTCCCAGGTTTTGTTCTAGATGGTCTCACAACGACACCCGGCATCCTTGCCTCCTGGATTCCATCCACTTCATTCTCCGACGCATCAGCAACAGGCAATTCTTCTCTATTTGCGGCTGGAACTTGAACGTTTTCAGGTTCTGGTGGCACACGGACCGACATGAGCCCTTGGACTCGTTGGACTAGGTATTCCAATATGGGTCCAAATCTGGAGACTCCTTCCGTGCTGACGAGGAGACGGTCCGGTGCGTCAGGCCGCGGACGGAGCACGAACATGTTGAAGTTTAGAGTTCGCCGGACAGGCTTGGTGGTAGCCTCATGGAGACAGGCTAGGGTGATGGCGAGGAGCAACACGCGTGGAGTCATGATGTTCTCAGTTCGAGGAATGATGTTGTGTAAAGAGGCAGCGTGCGCCCGCCGCGGCGTAAGGTCCCACACTGCGCGGACTGCGTTTTTGCCCCGCATCTAAGTCAAGATAACGGGGCTCCAGCAAAAAGATCATAATTGCCCCGAGTTACGGCGGCTGGATAATTGCAGCGATATCTCGACTTCTCGACACCTTTCGTTTGGAAAGCTCCCATCTTAATTTAAGTGAGTCATTACGGTAGCCAACCGGTGTAGACCTTTCGGATGTAAATTTGCTAATGTTTTTTGTTTTGAATGAAAGATCTGCTTGTTGCTTGGGAGGTCACGCTTGGTTGGCTATTGCTATGCTATTATGGCGCTAGTAAAAAGACAGTGAAAAGCTTAATGTGCAGATGTTATCCGCGCGCAAATATATCGTCTTTATTTTAACCGGTTAAAGTTCGTTATTGTTCAACAAACATTGTTTTTTTTTGCAAATTATCACGCACCGGCTTCGTATTTATTTTTATAGACATTAATCATCATCAAAATGGAAACTGAGTGGATTGATGCCGGTGTAATGATGCAGTATCAAGGCCATCGGATGCAGGTCAACGAAAATAAACAAAATGCGGTTTGTAGGATTTGCATTCTTCTTTCGTGTTGAATGCATTGTTAGTAATTTAGTCGGCAGTTTAGTTTTCGAAACAGAATGTCAATTTGGTTTTGAGGTTAAATGTTAAGAAAGCGGAAATTTGGGGATGATAAACAGCGATTATGCTATATTAATATACTTTATAAGAGGTTGTGGTTATCGAAAATAGAAATATTAACATAAATTGTCAAAGAGAAATCTATAATATTGTTTACGTAACTTCTTATCGAATATCAACACGTCTTCCATCATCACTTTGAATTAAAACGCATAAATTCCTCATTAATTTTCTCTGACCGTAATTGCGTGTCTAATTTGTGACTAGGATCATAAACTGGAAGGTTTAACTACGCATGGAGAACCATTTTATCTTTGCTATCAAGTTCTTCTTCAACTGTTTGATTATCGTCTTTATTTATATCTAGTGTAGGGCTACGACTGTCTTGTGTGTTGCTAAATGTAAGTTGTTAGAAGCATGGTTTATCGGGTTGGGTGGTAGAGGCAGGAAGAGGTCCGTTACGATCTCTACAACTAGCCTACCTTGGTAACGGTAGCTAGTAGCAAACGCAGCTCTACATTTTTAAAAGGGTATTTCATTTTTGAAATGTATCATTTAATTGTACTTAAAAATGGACCAGTGAGCTGATGGTTCAACGTTATTAACTCATTATTTCTCAACAACGAAATGTTTAATTTTTTCGTCTTCGCTTTTTTTTTTTTTTTTTTTTTATAAAAGAGGGAGGCAAACGAGCATGCGGCTTACCTGATCGGAAGTAATCACCACCGCCCATGAACACCGGCAACTCAAGTTGAGTTGTCGGTCCGTTGCCGGCCTTTAAGGAAAATAAGAGCTCTTTTCTTGAAGGACCCCATGTCATAACTGGCAGGAAATATCGCCGGAGAGAGTTCGTTCCACAGTTTCACCGTACGAGGTAAAAAGTGCCTAGAGAAACGCACGGTGGAAGAACGCCATTCATCAAGGTGATGTTGATGGAACCTGGCCCTACGACGGGTGGTACGGTGGTGGAATACGGCGGCAGGCAACAATGCGAATAGTTCTTCAGAACACTCCCCGTTATAAAGCCTATACAGCACACAAAGTGAGCTGATGTCCCTCCTGATAGCAAGTGGATCTAATCGGACAGAGATCACTGGGTCGTTGACAATCCGAGCCGCTCTACGTTGAATCCGGTCAAAAGGAAGAAGAAAGCATTGCGGTGCTCCAGCCCAGAAATGAGAACAGTACTCCATATGCGGCAGGACCTGAGCCTTATAGAGTTGGAGGCAGTGGACAGCTGTGAAGTACCGTCTCGCTCTACTAAGCACGCCTAGCTTCTTGGAGGCTAATTTGGCTTTATCCTCCAAATGACTGCGGAACTGAATATCATGCGATATGTCAACACCCAGGATTCCGATAGTAGGCTCAATAACGAGGGAAGTGCCTTCGAACTGAGGTGTCATGACAAAGGGGCTTTTTTTGGCAGATAACACGCACACTTGTGTCTTGGCGGGGTTAAATTGGACCATGTTTAGTGTGTTTATATATATAAGCCTATTTTCCAATTCCTTGGGGAGCTTTAGAGCTCTAGGCCTCTTCTGGCTTTTTACTTTTCAAATATTTATTTATATCTTTATTGTTTTTTTTTCTATCTTTAGCACGATCAATAATAATTCAGTCTTTCCCAATTATATTTGTTATGTCTTCCCATCTCATTCTTGGTTTTCCAACTTTTCTTTTTCCCATGAGTGGTTTCCACGTTGTTAAAATTAAAACGATCGTCTTCGCTTATCGACTGCGAAATCGCTTCAAAACTTATAGCGATAGATTGTCTACTCCCACTAGGTTATATTGTCAGTACCATGATATCAGCTCTAGTTAAATATTTTGACAGAACTATGGAGAAGGAAGTCAGTAAATACAAGCCACAGGTAAACTTAACGGTGTCATAGGATTGTAGTCTTTGGTTTGTAATCCTGAGATTCATGTCTATGGGTCACAGATCCCACTTACCATCAGGTGGCCTGTGTGCTCGTTTGCCTTCTCCATGCAATTAAAAAAAGTCGGTCTGTGTTTACTATTTCTTGTTAAATACGGCTTCACTAATTGACTGTGTGTCTGACAATACAGTTCCATGTTTTTTTTTCTATCACCAAGATTTGACATCTAGTCTTTTGCTAAACTGCATACATTTTAACCATCTGTTGATTGTATGAGTAGTATTTATTTATTTATATATTTATTTATTTAATCTTTATTGCACAGAAATAAGTACAAATGGCGGACTTCATGCCTAATGGCTAAAGGCATTCTCTACCAGTCGTCCAAATATTCAAACAGAAATTTACATAGCGGGTGCACAGAAAAAGAAGACAGACTAAATAAAATAAAAAAAATAAACATAATTCTCCTAAAATATACCTATAGAAACAAAAACAGAGACCAAATGAACACGATGTGATGAGACACACGATATCATGTGTGTATGTGTGTATGTGTGTATGTGTGTATGGGTGTGTGTGTATAGTATCATGTTCAGGAAACCCTCAGGCGATATAAATATTTCTTAATGACTGTCTAGATGTTGGATATAATTTTATTAGACTTAGAAAGCTACCCAACGACGAGTCTAGGATAATTATCTAAGACCTAGGCCTAGGTGCGCTATCGCTCCATATCAAACTGGTTCACAACTACCCTCCTTTATTAAAAAGGATGCATCCGCCATTAAGAACATAGCAAAATCAACTCTCTGGTACACCGATAAGGTTACAATTCCAGTAAATTTATTAGTGGGAGTTATTGTTTTTATTTAAAAAACGCAGACTGGTTGGTAATGATAATATATTCAACGCCAAGGATGCAATGTCGTGTCAGTTTTCTTTGGAAATTGAAAAACCTGACGCTTGAAGGGGTAAAGAAAATTTCACATTAATTAACCTGATTTATTAACAAGGAAAACGTGATTAGAATATTTCTAGCTAGGTTTTGCTCGATACTCTGCCTGGGTTGAATTTGTTTATTATTGATAACCCCGAACAATAACTAAATGGAAAGCAAGCTATAAAAACTGCATTTTTTATACTGTCGTCAATATACCTACATTTGTTGATAAGTAATTTTACGTAACACCTGGCCATAATGTGAGTTTTATCGCACGCTGCGCGCACGGTAAAACTCGCATTGTGGCCAGGTGAAGACGTAAAATTGTGTACTCATCACGGGCAGTAAAAAAGAAAGCCCTCTATCGCATATTTAAGGTAACGGCGCCTATTACCGGGGGTATCAAAATCGGCGACCATCACCGCGGTATTTTTAAATATGCTTTTTATAAACAAACCGATCGATTTTCTAAAAAACAAATTTTACACGTACGAAGCTTATTTAGTTGACTTACGGACCTGTTAGCGCTAGTGTGTGTGAATGAAACCAAGTGCTTGCAATTCGTCAGTTTCCGCGACGGCAGCGCAGAAAGAGGTCGTGCCATACTAACGCGTGACGCCACACGTAAGTGAACTCGAATCTTATTTAGTGTTTTACGTAATATTTATGACAATTGAACTAATGTTATGGTATTTAAATGGTTGTTTATTGTTTTCTGCACGACTTACGAGTGTTTTTTATACATTTTTTAGCCTGGAAATATGTTTAAAATGGAAAATAAAATACAGCGGTAATAGACGCCATTTTTTGCTGTGGATACTAATACCGTGGTATACCCCGGTAATAGATTTTTTTGATTTGGGTTATTTATACTTTATTTTTGGTAAATGCGATCGGTTATACATACTCTCTTACGGTTATTGCAATCTTGATCTATTCACGCTTTCAAAGAACTATTTCCGTGGTATGGAAAGTATTCAACAAACCCTTATTTTTTAACGAAAACTTCAGTACTGAATTTGTAGTTTGTATGGGAACCTTAAATTGTCAAGTGGTTTAAATATTGAGATAAAATCGTGTATTTACATACCAATTATGTAATTTTGGTTTTATACCAAGGTTGTATTATATACTTTTGATTTGTAATGAAAATAAAACTGTATCCGTTTGTTTTTATGGGTCGGAATTGGATTTTTCAAACACTCCATATTGAGTCTATTACCGATGGTATGATCAGATAACCCTCGGTAATAGAATGTATGGGAGTCTATTACCGATCCATTCAATATTTGTTTGGGTCGGTAATAGGTTCCTAAAGAAGTGTCTATTACCGAGTGACATTTTAGTCTTCTATTAAATTTATCACATTTAGGGTACCGTAAGTACAGATTTCTTTGATAAAGTTGAGAATTTTACTCATCAGTAAGAAATTTCCGTGTTTACTGCATATGTAGTGATCATAAATCATTTCCTTTTCATACTTAGGTATATTATATTTATTTATGTATTTAATTATAAATTATACTAGTATATATATTCGTTTATTACCTTTATAGTCGTGGCCTATAAATATAACTTTTCAATTTTGACAACCAATCAAAAAGATCTGAATATTTAAACTATCGTTAACTAATAAACAAAGGTTTAAAATGTGTGTACAATTTATCAATGTTAAAAATGAATCTTTCATTTTATAAGGATTTAAGAAAAAAATGTTTTGCCGTTCATACAAAGTCGTAAAATTTTGTATGGACGCGTCTGCACTAAGATTTTAAATCCCTAAAAAATAAAAGGTCCATGTATCTATATACAATTGTAACAACTTTTAAAAACGAAATACAAATCCTAAGTACAATCATATTTTTACCGTTTTATTTAGTCTTCCTTAAAAATGTGATGTACAAAATAATATACGGAACCAAGCCATTATTTATTTTTTAACCCACGGTATTAAGTTCCAAATCGTGAGTCTGGCGCCTATTACCGATGGTAGAAAATTGCTGCTTTTTATACCCTCGGTAATGGAAGCTGAATTCTCGGTAATAGAATCACAACCTGTGTATTACCACGGTAATAGAATACTTGGGTATTTTGGTTTCAATAATTATTTTACAATATATAATAAGGTAAAATGAGTCCAAAAAGTTACGACGCTAAAAGTTCAATAAACACTCTTAAATAAAAAAATTTTTTTTGGTCGCTTAGAAGCTTTGATAACCTTAATTTTTTGGACTCTTTTGAAAACTTCCTTAAGTACCACGGTAATAGGCGCCGTTACCTTAAAACCCTCGCCTACGGCTCGGGTCTCAAATACCTGCGATTTCGGGCTTTCTTTCTTTTACAGCCCTTGTTAAGTAATGTACTATTACACTTTGCGTTTTTTTTACAGTTTAGGTGCGATAGTGAAAGGGTTCTACTTCTAACGATAGCACACACATCTAAATCGGCTCAGGCGTTTAGAAGTTATGGTGGAATATAATCGTACATACATACATGAACCCTGAAAATATTACACAAGGGTTTTGACAGACGGACGGACGGACGGACAACAAAGTGATAAGGGTTCCGCTTTTTCCTTTCGAGGTGCGGATTGCGTTTTCTATTTACCTTAATACTAACATAGTATAGTAACACAAAATTAGAAAAATAATGGTAAATAAATACCTACCTTAAATTGTTTCTGTTTAGCCCATTGGTTGACTGGTCTAGAATGCCTTAAGTCATTAAGTCCACCATTTGTACCTACTTTGTGTGAGCAATAAAATTTAAATAAAACATAAATAATAATACATACCTACTCTATGTGTAATGTTGAATATAATAATGAAAATAAAACAGCACAATATAATTAAAATACTTTTATTTCTTATTTACTTCCGTTCGATGTCTTACAATCAGGTACAAAATCACTATCTCTTAAATTCGGGGCTCAACGTTTGTTTTAAAAGTTAATGTAACAAATGCGAGTTTTGATCATGAGCTCTACGTACCACCAGCCTAACTTGATCCCTGATTTTGAAACTAACGCGCGTCACTAAATGTAACGTGATTTTTTTCAATTAACAAAGTTTCACACACTTCTTAAGCGAACTTACAGTTATAGTCTGTGTCAATTGAAATAAACAAATATGTAAACAAAACCAAACGAACCAATTTACCAATATTACTCGATTATCACGTACTTTTCAAGATCAAGTAAGGTCTTCGTAATGATAAATACACTTGATTACTCGTACTTTTCTATTAAATTTAGATGAATTAAACATTAATTCTACGTTATTTTAAATAAAAACACACATGAACTTTTGAGGTTATGTGTCAAAGGGTACTAATTTGTTTACATATTTCCTTGTGCCCACTTCTTTGTGGCGT
Source organism: Acleris laterana (assembly GCA_963966035.1). NCBI lineage: Eukaryota > Metazoa > Arthropoda > Insecta > Lepidoptera > Tortricidae > Acleris > Acleris laterana. Next base: position 18,647,471 of record OZ014441.1, on the reverse strand, counting down.
CTTTTTTTTCCCCCGAAACGTGCAGACGAATCAATAATTTGATACGGTCGTTAAGGGCTACTGACTTCTCAGGTTCATGTTAGGATAGCTACCAAACTCTACGGTTGCAAACAGCAGGCGGGTTGGTTTTTAAAAATCGAACACTCGAAAAACGAAATTCAATAAGCAACGGTTGAATCGTTTTTAAGTCCGGAGGGGCTAATCGCAATCACAATCATTTTCATTTTGAAAATGGAACGCTGGTCTTCATACAAAATGAAAACAATTGATCCAGTATGAAGTCGATTGCGATTGCGGGTGCGTAAGGCAATAGGCCAGCGGGTTTGGTTGTGATGATTGTTCGAATCCGATCTAATTTCAGATTTCGAGCGTTCGATTTTTAAAAATCGACTTAAAGGCGTATGATGCTTCGGACGCGTTCCAGAAATTTACTTATTATAATTTGATTCGTTATAGTCCTACATCCTTCGAAACTGTAAATGTTGCATGTGTACGCGGCTTGCGAGCCTGGGGGGTTATTGTGACATGACTATCCAGTTCATTTTACGGTGAGCGAAAGGGACGGAGCTATAGCAGTTACATAACTCTGTCCTTTTCTCACAGCGTAAAATGAATTGCACAGATACGTCATAATAACCCCAGGCCACTGATCTGCACTAGCTTGTTACTGCAACTGCTACGGTAACCGTTACAGCTCGCTAATGAATACCCGGCTTTATTACCCAACTTGTCCAATAAGATAGGTACTATTTAGGGTTAATTAATCTTTTAGTCTTTTAATCCAAATGCGGATAATAAGCTTTCTTATACATAATTAGGTTAGGTTTCACGGTATTTCTATAAAGTGTAAACGTCTCGAATTAGCCCCTTGGTAATGCAACTTTGAGCAACTATTGGCGACTTTTCCATATTCATAAACGTACAACAGATTTATAATAGCGATATCTAAACATGGCCAAAGCAAAGTAGAATAAACTGTCAGAGGCCTTATTTTACATTGTTCTTGTAATTTTCTTAAACTCGGCCGCCTTTACTGACAAGTTTATGAGAGCTGACATTACGTTGACGATACGATAACAATAGGGGTAAAATGATGTAGAATGAGGCCCTAGATGTATGAAACATACAAAATCGTTAATCCGACAGGTTTATTAAAAATAAATATAAATACGAACCCGATAAAATATGTCGCTTAGTAAGTACACTGGCTAACGGTCGTGATTTTAGATGTGGATAAACGTTGATAACACATCTGTCACTTTCTGACCAGTATGTAAGTGCGAGAGCGACGGATGCTTTATCCATCGCGATAAAAACAACCATTCAACGCTAGTGTTATAGCTTTTAAAATTACTTTCGGGTTTGTACTCCTCCCTCACTCGGTTCCATTGATGGATTTAAAGGGAACACCTTAACATTATTTTTTTTTCCAACTGTTAATTGGTCCGAATTTTCGTTATTTCGAATGTGTTGTTATGCCGGAGCTATTTTAGATTAAATGCATAATTTAATTGCTAAAGGTTAGGTTAGGTTTCATTTATAATTATAAGTGATATCGAAAAATAAAGTCTTCTATCTAAACATGGCATTCGGAATTTAAATGTACAAAAAAATCACTCAAAAGGTCAGAACCCATTAATGGATAGGACGAAGAAGCGAATTCGGGTTTTTGATCAATACGGAATCATGTAGCACTCATTAAAAATACTCTAGCTCCTGTTCGTTTATGAATAAAAAGTCGTCGACTTATTGCGTCTATCTCAATACTAAGGTCTAGCGCGATGGCCGTGGCGACGGCTGCTGCGGAGGCATAGGCCGGTAGCGGCGCGGATCTTCCTTCTGTTCGCTATCACTTACTCTTTTTGGCTGCGCGGACGTCGCCTCTGAAAAACATAGAAGACAATGAATACCAAACCTGAGGGGCTATTAATAATTGCCTAACGCACTCGCTATTGCAATTGTTTTCATTTTGAAAATCGAACGCTTGTCTGCATACAAAATGAAAACAATTGCTCCGCTTTGAAGTTTCTTGCGATTGCGAATGCGTTAGGCAATAGGCCAGCAGATTGACGGGAGTAAAAATATACGAGTGCTAGCGATTAATTAAACATCGAATAAGTTTTATCCACATCGTTAAAAAGCAATTTTCAATCATCCTAATCAATGGCCAAGTTTATATTCCTTTTATTTATACAGGTCGATTCACAAGAGTTGGCACGAATGGATTGAACGAAAGTAATGTCACCTATCATTGTGTGAGTGCCGTCCTTTGAACCGATGTTCGAATTTCAAACCGAAAACCAGTTACTATTTTACACACTAGTATACTTTCATTCGCTCATTCAATCCATTCGTGCCAACTCTTGTGAATCGACCTGTACTTATTGCAACTATTAACAACCGATATCTGACGTTGACTCTTGAAGAGTCATTTTGACAACCTTTGAAATTACTTTAAATAACAATTCATTCAGTGCAAAAATGTTCCTTAGCATATAATTTTTGACGAATTGAGAACCTCCTTTTGGTTTTTTGAAGGTAATTAAAAATGCCTCGCAAGATAAAAAAACGTTTACCTTCATGGATAGCTGATCATTCAAATATAGATGCTGAATGTTCAATTTTCTTTACGGATGGACGTCATTTTTATCGACAGATCATAAAATTAGTTTACGTTATCCTCGCACTATTTAAACGTCAATGCAGAGGGGTTATTATGACATGGATATGCAGTTCATTTTACAGCGAGCGTAAAGGACAGAGCTAATAGCAGTTACATAGCTGTCCTTTTCACTCAGCGTAAACTGAACTGCTTAGCTATGACGTAATAACCCCCCCGAATTGCTCCAGTCAAGTCTGGGTTTGATGAATACTTACTTGGAGTATTTGGGTTAGCCTCAGCTGTGGTGTGGGTCGGTTGGTTTTCAACTTGAGGTGTGATTCGAACCAGTTCTTGTGCTCTTTGCGGCGTCGGCTGCCTGCAAGTCATTAACCATGATTAGGAGATATTCACATTGTCCGGCGAGGTAGACTGACGATTTAAGGCTCAATTTCATTGGTCAACATCCCGCATGCTATTCGTCATACATTGCATCGGTGCAATAGATCCCGGCGCGATAATGTCAAACTAACTCATCAATGGATGGATCATAATGAAACTGCGCGTTTACGTCTATTAGCCTGTAGGAATATAAAGCGTGCTTCAGAGTTTCTCTCAACAACGACCATCGGACGGACGAACGAGTGAATGTCCAAGCGGCGAGTTTAAGTAGTCCCGTCAGTTCAAGCAAAACATATTTAAGCGCGTGCGGTTTCTGCCCATGGCTCAAACGTATAAGGCTGCTTAATTGAAAATGCACGCGCTAAAATGTGGTTTCTTCGCTCTGACGGGACTACTTAAACTCGCCGTTGCGTTTTCGCTTGTTCGTCCGACCGTCCGTTGCTTTTGAGAGAATAACACCCCAGAGGCTATACAAGATGCATTCGGCGGTCGTTATCGTTATTCAAAATGTATTCGAATTACGTAAGTGGTCAGGAAGGTCGCGTCAGTTGTCGAAAATTGTTTACTTTAGCGTTAAGCAACTTGTCTAGCCTAATAGGGGCCCGTTTCTCCTCATTACACTAATAATTAGTTCACTCAATACAAATGCAACATCGTCGACGTCGACGTCGTCTACAACGGGAACACTATTCTACTCAAATTGTTTAATTACTTAAAAAATTAAATCAATCTAAACCACGTGACATCGTTAAACAGCCAATCAAAACTATTTTATCGCACTATATCACGTGGTTGTCTTGTTTACACTTCTTTAAGTACCTTAACAAACGGAGTATAATAGTTAAATGTATCCCATTGACTAATATTATTAGTATAATAAGTTTCGTGGTATGGGCCCCACCAGGGACTAATTTACAGCCCTCATAAGCCAATAGGCGGTAAAGTTCAAAAGTCAAAGCACGTTCAATTCTGTCCTGCATCTCTATTGTACTGAGTAAACCATACAGCTTTGGACGTGTTATCCAAGGTCCAGAAAAAACGCGCGTCATTACAAAATCTGAGCGACGATGACACTTGAATGAAACAAAAATTATCACTTTAGATCTCAATATTTCAGAAATAGATTTCTTACCTCGCCTCTACCCTTGACCTACTGGTTAAAAATCAAATTAGGTATTATTTTGAATTAAAATTTTACTAAATAGCACAAGATTAAAAAATTGCTTCAATTAAAATTTCTCCAGAGTCGGAAAGGGACGAGAAAATAAAAAACATCCCCACGTTACGTGTGGGGGAGGTACCATAAACAAAAAAATTTCAAGTTTTATTTTACCACATTGTCGGCATGACTAATATGTAGGTATATTCATGCCAAATTACAGTTTTCTAGAACTAAGAGTATCTGAGCTAGGCTGCGGACGGACGGATGGGCTAGTTTGACTACGGAACCTTAAAAATGAAAAAAAAAACATTTAAAGGAAGTCTCCACTGTACGGAACAAGTTCAGTTTTAAAAATGACGGGCGTTTTTTCGAGCCTTGTCGTTTTTTTGTGTTGTATATTTAGATATTTTTTAAAGTGTAATGTTATGTATAAATTAATAATTTTGAATATGAATTGAGTTACTCGAAATAAATGATTTATAATTTTAAAATGGATTTCCGTTTGACTTTATTGTCACCTGCGGGCATAGCGTCTATTATCGTGTGTCAACTGTAGATAAAGCATCCGTCACTTTTTGACACGTGTACTTATTACGTGACAGAAGGTGACGGATGCCTTATCCAAAATGTATCACGCGATAAACGCAGCCATATAAGGCCCGTTGATGTTAAGTGATGACAAGGTCGAAAGAATACGATAACACGTCACAAGCAATATGGTTTTACTAAGTATAATAGAAGCCCTGTTAGTAGTAAGTTTGCACTTGCTAGGAGTTTGGTTTGAAATACCGCCATTTGTCTTATAGCTGTGCAGTATATAGGTTGATGATAATGACGATGATGATGATGATGATGATTTCATTAGAAAGAGAAGATTATAATCTATCCAGTAATCAACGTTTAAGATTGCACCGAGCAAACGCCGAGCGTCCAGTGGCGTCCTCATTACTATTATTGTAATTAACTAAAGAATTTCCTTGCAATCAGACGATACGTTTTTGTAGCGCAAATAAAAACACAATTTATGGGATACGTAACAAATTTTAATAACAATTACCCTTTGAGTAGTCAGCTTAACGGGAAAAGGTGGTAACTTTTTTCCGTTAAGTTGATAACTCGAAGGTGAATTGTTATTAAACTATATGATATACCTTATAAGTTGTGTTTTCTTTTGTAGTACAAAAATCTATCGACCAATTTTAAGAAAATTCTTTAGTTTATTAGAAAACACAATAATAGTAATGAGGGCGCCACTGTACATCCGGCGTACGCTCGGCGCAGTCTTAATATACATAAAACTTGAAACAGAAATGAAAAAGTACAAATGTTTATTTACTACACATAAGACACACATATAATTATAGCGGGGGATAAGGGCGACAACTTCTAAACAATCCAAACAATTTTCGATCTAGCTAACTTCGATCAACAATACCAACTAGATAACTAGTCACATACAAAATCAAAGCTTAATGCTGTCCGCGTGAATGTATCCAGTTCTATTTGTTTCCTAATGAACCGAGACAAACGTTTTAAAACAGTTTTAAGTTCAATCAAATAACAATGATAGTAGTAGAAATAAAATTACAAATCTACAAAATACAATCTCGTACACCTAACACGGCGATATAAGACATTTGTCACTTAGAAACGAACTAAGGTTAAATAAAAAATCAACCTTACCATATAAAAATTAAAATACATTTTCCGTTTATTTCCTTCTTCGAATTTTCCTAAAGGAGGTATGGAGTCGCATTGAATTTTAAAATAATGTGAACAGTGTTCGACGGAAATGATTGATTTGGAACATCACTAATTTCGAAAGTACTCTCTCTAGATGTTTCTTCTGGTGGCATTGTGTGCTTCTCATATATTTTCCCTAACAAATAAAAAAAAAAACCCATGAATTTATCGAATTTCACTTCATCGATTGTATCATTTCATTAAATGCTGCTGCATTAAAACACTTGTGAGATCTTACTATGTAACGCGGCTTTTTATGTGTACCGTCGCATACATAACTTTATCTACATGTATATTATAAGTTTTCTACAATTCATTTGTGAGCAACCTATATCTGAGGTTGCCCTGTATCCTAATGTACAGGTACATTGTATCGGTTACCGATACTTTAATATGAACATAAAGATGCAACCACATCGATAACCGATACTTTGATGCCATGCAATGCTTTAATTTTAACGAGATACAAGTTTATTAATAAAGGCCATTTACTTAACGTTTCTGAACATTATTTTACACTACCCTAACTGATTTCATTATTGACCTTAGTACGCGGTAAAAATATCTGTGTCCAAAATTTCAGTTTTCTAATTTTGACGGTTTCTGTGAAAAGGTGTGTGACATAAATAGACACCTAGACAGAAGGACATGGTGAAACTATAAGTATAAGTTTGACATCAGAACCCTAAAAAGGCCTCTCGCGGAAAACGCTCGCCTTACGCTTATGCTGTGGTAACAAAGTACAATCTACTCCACGCATCTACTGTTCTGACAAATGTTTGCATGGGTACTAGCTGATGTTGGCCAAACATTCCTAGCGGAGGCTTGAACCAGGGACCGGAAAACCCGTTCCTTTGCTTAAGCCGTTCGAACGGCTTACCCGTTCATACGGTAAGCCAATCGTTTCGGTAACCTCTTCACCGGCTTACCCAACGATGAGATAGCCCTATCAAGCCAGGTTACCCTAACCGTATCCCTTTGGTAACCGCTTACCGAATGTTGTTGGATTTGGTATTAAGCGCTTACCGTTCGGGTTAGGGTAACCCCTTCGCCACCTTCCCGCGCGTGCCGCTATTTTTTAGGTACTTATATTTGATGCCACGTCGTATTCATAATACCGATGAGCTGCGTCACTTTTTTTTTTGAGGCATAATAAAGCCGGGAGTAGGTATGTACACTTACTACTTTTTTTTAAATAACAATAACAGTTAATATCTTTACTTGATTAATTACAGTCTCTTATTACCAAAACGACACACCAAATCTTAGCTCATCAAATTAACTTTCACTTACTAATACCTATAACTACGGAGATGCGCAACGTTCGCAAATCACTAAGAAAGTGACGAGTAATATGCGTGCAATAAACAAATAAATAGGCAAACAAGTGACAAAAGGTAGTTTACGCCAAAAATTGATCACAAGGACCCAACATTTTTGCAAAAATATGCTTAAAGATCAAGGACCAAGGCTGCGACGGCGGCAATTCATAAAGCTTTGACAAATGCCGCCACGAGCGGCTCGTGCCACAGGCCACTGCACTCACCTTTGATTGAAGCGCGCGCGCCGCCCGAATTTTGGTTTCTATAGGTTTCTATAAACGGTCCAAAAATATGTCGTACGTAGTTCGTCTAAGAACTAAAATTGCTTGAAGGTATTTTAAGCGGTAACCCATTCGGAGGTTTTGATACTGGTAAGCGGTAAGCGAAATTAACTCAATCGAATGGATTATCCGTTTAATGTGTAACCCAATGAAGCGCTTACCGAAATGTGCGGGTTTATAAAAATCAGCGCTATAAAAACCCTTTAAAAACCCCGGGTTAGGGTAAGCGGGTCCGGTCCCTGGCTTGAACATTGTTATTTTATTAGAAATATCACATTATTTGTTAGTGTAAACCTTGAAATATAATATATTACCAAAAGTAAGTCATTCCGACAGATACATTGCTTTATCAGTAGTTGTTTTTGCATCTTTTGAATGAACATCGTAGCTTTATGACGCGTGTTGACATTGGCTATGTGACAACTGAACTAATCGAAATAACACCTCACTCGGCAAGTGAGGCGTAATTTACCGAGGCATATTTTTTATCTAGTTGGTATTGTTGATCGAAGCTAGCTAAGAGAAAATCCAGTTATCTATCTTTCTATGTAAACTATGAATCGGTTAATGTGTTTGGAAGCTACTGCAACAGACTGATAAACAGATACAAACCCTATATTAATAGGTATTTATGACACCCCTCTGTTTGAGTCAGGGGTTAAAAATGTGAGGGTGAGACCGCGGCTTGTTAGAAAAGTTTTTTAACCATTGTATTGGATCCTTCTTCAGTCAAATACGTTAGATGCCTTGGGTATTAAAAAAATCTGTCAAACGTTTAATTTTTGGGATAAGATTTTGTTGCCGGTTGTAGTATTTTTGCAACATAACACATAAACATTTAAGTAAAACTCTAGTAGTAGTTCTATGACTTCCCCGCGGCGTTGCTTGCGGCGAAATGAAATGTCTTAAAGTTTCATATTAACTAAGAAGTGGGAATAAATAATAGCTTATGATGTTCACTAAAAATGATAAAATAATACAAATGTAAAAAATCAAAAACCGCCTTATTATTCGTTAATAATATCTTCTTACATTATGGACCCCACGTGACAGGCCGAGCCTAGTGTGGTGGTCATGGGCAACGTATGTGAATTTAAGTTTTGTGGCAAATAAACAATTTTTTATTTTTTTTACAGAATTGTAGCTGTATATTGTATATTTTTGACCAAAAGTAGAACTAACCTATTCATCCTATTACCTCAATGATATTTTATATTAAGATACGTCATTCTGCGCGCAAAATTATACTGACTCTGTAAAAAAAAGAAATGATGTAATGAGCGGGTTCATGTCGGAAATAGCGAGCACCGGTCCTTTAGGATCTAGGCACGCCGCATCATTCGGGTACGCAATTTGAAACAACTATTTATCTCTTTCTAACAATAGCGTTAGCTATGGATTGCCGCCTTTGTCTGTATAAATATGGTAACGTAGCACTGTCAGTATTTGGCGATGGGTTTTGAATACGTTTAGTAATGAGCATAGCTAACCTAACCTAACCTAACCTAACATTTTAAAATGAGTTTTTTTTTGCGTTTTTGAAGACGGATTTCGGTTTTTTACATCAATATATACAGTGATTTAAGCGGAAGGTTTTTATGTATAATAAATTCTGGATTATGTACGGGTGTTACAGAAAACTCACATAAACCGAAGCGAAGCGAGGGCGGGTCGCTAGTTTAGATATAAACTGACCTTTACACCAGCAAGTATAAATGAATATCTTAGAAAATTGACAACACATTTGTCATGCCGGCTGTCAATCGGACCCTGTGCGAAGTCGGGTGGTATTTCCTTTTATACAAATATCTTGTTTCATGGTTCCGAAGTCAAACAATTAGCAATAAACTTATAGTTTCGCCATGTCCGTCTAGCCACGGTCTAGCTAACTGTTACTACAAAGCTGTAATTTGACATGGTTATAGATTTAAATTACGCCGACAAAGTTGTAAAATAAAATATTAAATGTACATAAACAAAATATAATATTATAACATCGAGTGAACCATTAAAATCAAATTTTGAAAGACTGTTTAGGAAATATTCAACTAGAAAAGTACCTATAATGTTCGGTTCGGACTTGCGTGTCCCATCCCCCCCCTAAAATAAATAAATATGAAAAATAATTATCATTAATACAATCATAATGAAAACACAAAATAATATAACAAAGATGCAATGATGATTGAATCTATGAAACTACAAGCCCGAATCTGTATTTTTTTTAACAATCCAAAGATACACTATTAAACAACATAATAGAGCTCTCAATAATAATACGTATTATCATGCAAAAAGTATTAAGTAAATATTAACTTCTTTATTCATTAACACACATTAAACCAGTATTTGTTAAAGTATTCTCTGTCAAATTCAAATGTAACGTGTAAGAACCAATCATATTTTAAGCAAACTTTCGAGTGCATTGAGCGTCCACTGGCGCCCTCATTACTATTATTGTGTTTTTGTCTTGAAATAGAGCAGTGTTAAGTTGACAACACGAAGGTTAAAGGCCGAGCCACACCAGATGCGTGAGCGTAGACTTGTCACACCGCTTGCGTGACGTGACGTGCGCGTATGCGTCCCAGAGCGTTGTATAGTATGAGTGATGCCATTGTTTTGCTCACGAGTGTATAGCACGTAATAGTAGATGGCGCCACTGGACGCTCAGAGACTATTCTGGCGGTTAAAATCATATTGTCTGTGACCTGTTATCGTATTGACAATGTTTTGATAGCCTTATTTACTAGATAGTTATGGCGGCCGAGTTACAAACAATTGATCACTCTTAAATAAGGGTTTAATACATCCACATACATCTTTTTTTTTATTGTGTACATAATTTGGGTAAACAATAGGGAAAATGCATGGATTTTTTCACCAAAAGTGAAATTAAAATTAAAATCGACCAATAAATACGGATGATACAAGCATTTCAAACTGTTAAAGACAGAGATCCGATATGCACTGTGAGTTGTGACGTTATGTAACAAGTCGGCCATTATAAACTCTATGATAAATAATTCTGTTTTGCTAGAAAAAAACTTCGTTGGCGATCATATACTATACTTTTATAGTTATTAAAAAAAAAATGTCTACTGTTTCTTATATAAATCAGGTTTTATTGAAGCGGTGAAAAAAAACTCATGAACATTCCCTATTACTTCACTAGTGTCATCAAGTTCTATCTTTACAAATGTGCACTTAATTCAATTACTTATGTAGGTATGTTATGTTATGAGCAAAACAATTATAATAGTTCTAGATAGGGTGTCTTAAAACCTTTCAACGTGGATAGTTTGGATCATTAATATATTGGTAAAAAAAACTTGACTGATTTATCTTCGCCCAATACTGACGAATCTGACGATGCTCTCAGTGTGCCCCAGCTTACCTACTCCATTCATAGCATGTGTGACATGTGTCACAACGTAATGTAAATAAACAAACTGTCCCTTCCGAGAAATGTTTCTAATCATGGTCAAAAGCTCCATGGGTTTTAGAAAACTGAGATTTGATTATGTAATATGCATGAAAAGACGGTCTCTGTTAAGAATTAAAATTATTTAAAATCTATGATCATTATTCACGATTTTTAGTCATCAGTCGCGCACACAACTAAAATAGGTATTACTTTTATATGATATTTTTTATTCTTTGATAATATGATATAGTTCTTAGGGGTTTTTCTATTTATGGGGCATGTATTTTTTTCCCGTCTACCTCATGGTGTCGGTATGTCGATGGATAGGTCTTTCAAAATGACGTGCAGGAAACGTCAGGATTTTACCTTGACATTTACGGCACGTCATGCGTCACTGCGATTACATACCGTCAGCGTATTTGGAGCAGCAGTGACGTCGCACCTTTATTCAGTTTTATAATAGCAGCGTCAATCTGCTCAGCATCCTTTTTTAAATCGTGACATTGTGATGTTTGCCTTGGTCCAAGTTCTTTTTTTGAAAAGGAAAAGGAAAAGGCAATCAGACACACAGGTCCCGCATTGCATTCTCAAGGCTTCAAAAGTGTAACCAACCTTAAGGACGGAGATTGAATTGCCTCTGTGCTATTACTCTAATAACATCAGAGGCCCATGCTAAAATACACTACGCTAACAAGCGTTTCTATTCGTTTCGTTTTTAAACCAATCGCGTCACTGGTAGATGACGTGATACGTAAAGTCACGTGATTTACCAGTGACGCGATTGGCTACAAAACGAAACGAATAGAACGCTAGTTATCGTAATGCATCTTGGGAAGGGCCTCAGGAGATAGTGTTACGAAATTTAAACTAGTCCTAAACTAAGTACGCTCTGGGCTTTTAACTACTATGGGTAAATACCCGATAGCGACAATAGACATAGTTGAATAGAGAACACATACTACATAGAAAATACTTGCGCTTATTACAAAAATATTTGCCTCTAGCTTCTACTATCTAGCTTCTTAATCGGCCTCGTTAGTTGATCACTGCCGTCCTAAGCCAATACGTCGTAATTACGATAAGCCTCCTGTAGTAATATCAACCTTATTACTAACTATATAGAATTGACTTTGTTTTGGTGATTAAATGTAAGATACTGCGTATTGGCTTAGGAGGCCAGTAGGTACATTAAGGTTAGTCGTGGCAACGAATACGTCACGTATAATACCTATATCTAACTATGTTCCTGTTCTCACCCCACATAATTCAATAAATACATACGTTTAAATGTTTTTTTGATAATTTTCAATGTTTGTGTGTGTGGATCTATGTTTATTAACGAATTTACGAACGATTATGGATAAGGACCAAAAAGTTATACAAACAACGAAGACGAGCAAAGTTCCGTTGTGCGACGAAAAGTATCCCTACAATTGTATGGCTAATTTTCGTGTCACAACGGAAAAGTTTCATAGAAAATTTAATTGAGTGAGTTAGCGTGCCCAACTTTTTGGTCCTTACCCTTATTTACGATTTATTTCAAAAGAGGAGGAGGTTGGAATCTTTTTTTATGTCGATATGTTCACGCTTAGTTACCTATGTACTTGTTTTGTTTTATTGCCAGTGTTGTGTGTCTACAAATTACTCGAAATACATCTTAGCAGAAGTGAAAGTCAGTAATTAAAATTAGAATTAAAAAAGACATCAAGTATCAAAATTAACATTTGCTTTTTTTAACATTAGTGACCAGTATCGCGCGAAATATTACCCAGCCAAATATCTTGAAAGTTTTTTAAGACACCCTACATAGTTATAATTTATCACAATTTATATTTAAATACGTAAACATGAATGAAATACTATTTACATTAAGTCCATTTCAATCCGTCATATAAAATAATAATTAAAATTGATTCAGCTCTAGAAAACTTTTCACGAGGCACAGTTTCGGACTAAAAAGTATCCAGCACATTGAAGACGCTAATATAAATATATTTTCATCACACTTGCTCGTAAATAGTGTCCTAACATGCTAGAAAAATCGACCGTAAATCCAAAATAATACCCGCGGGCCTTTTTTTACCATTACGTAACTAAAGTGCGTAATAGCTTTTTTTTTAATATTATACGTGGACTCAAACTATCACAATACGTCAGGACCCCAATTCTTGTGCCATTCGATATGAAGTTTAATTCGAGATGAAATGTCAGTTGAATACCATTTCCTAACAATCTCGCAAAATAAAATATTGATCTTATATGTCACTAGAATCGGACTCCGAACACGTTTGACATTATCTGTGGTAAGTCACAGACAATGATGTAGTCTCCCGCTTAAGTTAAAAATATCTTTTGTCTGATTTTATTTCATTTCCTCGCAATTGTGATGAAAAACATTGTATGTTACACGGGTGGTAAAGGAAATACAAAGCTCGAGTCATTAAAGCCCTCAGCCTTCGGCTTCGGGCTTCTAACAGACTCTCGTTTGTAACTCTTTCTTTACCACCCTTAATACACAATGTACGGTCGAGGAAATTGATTCCTAGACCATTTTGGACTATGCCAAAGTGACGCAATCAATCAAAACGTAAGTGACTTCTAATGATTTTATTTACAGTGTCACTTTGACATAGTCCGAAATGGTCTACGAATCAATTTCCTTGACTGTACTATATTATAATGTAGCATTTTTTGTTGTTAATTTTAATTTAACTCCAGCGGGCCTTGTAGGTATGGCTGCGTCTATATCGCGTGTCAAATGTGGATAAAGCATCCGTCACTTTTTGACAAGTGCACTTATTTATGTGTCAGAAGGTGACGGATGCCTTATTCAAAATTTGACACGTGATAAACGCATTAGGCCCCCTGGCTTGTACAATTTGTGCAAATATTGTGACCAAACAGTTTTAGCGGATAATGCCTGAGACCTTTGGTATCACGTCATCTACCAGTGACGCGATTGGTTTAAAAAAATAACTAATAGAAACGCTAGTTAGCGTAATGTATTTTGGCAAGGGTGTCAGTTTTTTCCATGGCCACGTATGATTTTCTTATAATGGTTTAGAGGACCTCTAAATACACATAAATATATACAATTTAATGCTTTAAATAATATCGTAGCGGAGATATTAAAGAGGCCCAACGTCCTAAATTTAGGACTTTTAAGTGACTTTTGACTTTAGTTGACTCACACAAGATTATTTTTCGAACTAACGAAATTTGACGTGGGTCTCACGAGATATGTCAAGTTTTTGGTAATAAAAGTACGCCCAGGTATAAATATTGAAATATCTCGGCTCTGATGCGCTTAAGAGTAGGTATTACATTACATAGCAAAATGTGTTTATTTTGAATAGGCCACTTTAACAAATGGCCGGTCACCTTAAAAATGTACCTATGACATTTACAAATGACAACACTTTTACCCAAACCCCTTTATTCCCAAAAAAGTTGTCTATGCCTCTTCTTCAATTAGTTACCCATTATAGTTATAGTGTCTTATCATTGTAATTCGTCTTATTTTTTAATTGTTTAGTTTTGACTAATTTTACTTTGGGTTTTTTTCTTTTCAACGAATCGTTAACCGGAACTTTTTGAAAAGGTGTCCTGAAAAAATCATGCTTATACAGTCTGTGACCTCCATAAGAACATAATATATTTTAAGAGCTGAAAGTATACGTAAATTTGTATTTCTAGTTAAAGAAAGAATTTTTATTTCATATAAATTAATTCGGCACGCAACGTATCGGTAACAAAACTAACAACTGAATCCATTTGATTGCTTTCAAAATTCACTCTTAGTGACACCCTGACGACTTGTCAAAAGGCGCCGGGGCGGTATTGTCAAAGAAGAACCTGCTCATTTGCATTATATTGCTGCGCAAGACAATAATAAAAAAAAATCTCCATAAGAAAAGGTAATTTTTATACTTTTCCAATAAAACAGTTCACGGCACTTAAAGTTTGTATTCTTATGGATACCACAAATTTTTGAGATTTAATGAAAATCTTCTTTTAAATATTTATAGGAAAAATCAATTTATTTTATAAGTTGAACGTTTATTTCCACGTAGGTATGATATTGGTTCCCTGAGAATAATGCACTTTTGTTGAAGGGCATTTAGCAGATCACTTAAGAAAATAAAAAAGGGTCCAGAATACGTAAACAAGTCATTACTTACTGGTAAGCCACGTTAGGTGGGTCCGGGTATATATCATAGGGTTTATGAAAAGCCGAGGGTCCTCCTATGAAGAACCCAGAATTCTGCTGGGGGACCACTGGACGGAAGATGCCGTGGTTGACTGGCATCAGGTGACCGGAGGGTTCTAGGAGTATAGCGTTTTGTTGGTAACCTGATTAGCAAAATGATTAGAAATGAAGATAATAAAATGACAACGAAATTAATAAATTAAAGGCTCCTACACAGTAACGATAACACACACATACAGCGTCAAATAGAGCCACTTGCCACTCAGTGTAGTGCCATGGCTACACAGTTTAAGACTGCACCGAGCAAACGTCGAGCGTCCAGTGGCGCCCTCATTACTATTATTGTGTTTTCTAATTAAGTAAAAAAAAAACCTTGCAATCAGACGATACATTTTTGTAGCGCAAGTAAAAACACAATTTACGGGATACGTAATAAACTTTAATAACAATTACCCTTTGAGTAGTCAGCTTAACGGGAAAAGGTGGCCACTTTTTTCCGTTAAGTTGATAACTCGAAGGGTAATTGTTATGAAACTATGTGATATACCCTATAAGTTGTGTATTCATTAAAAGTACAAAAACCTACCGACCAATTTCAAGAAAATTACTTAGTTTATTAGAAAATATTAATAGTAATGAGGGCGCCACTGTACATCCGGCGTAATTTTTAATGGCTATTTGAACACCTTCACGTTCTTCAGTGACTTCACGAAGAAGAAAAGCAAGTATTTTTTAAAGACTGGCACAATTACAAATAAAAGCAGTACACTAACCGTTGACTGGATATGCTCCAGGGTTTCCCTGGGGAGACGCTGCTACGATGTAGACGGGCTGGTAGCCACTAATCGTGCCGGGCCTGAAATAAAATGAATAAATATTATGGGAGACTCACACAAATCGATCTAGTCCCATACTAGGCTCTATGGGTATAAGTTATACCCATAGATGTATACGGGTGTTATACCGTATAACACCCGTATTTATAGTCAAGAAAAGTAATTACTTGAGTATTAGTAGTGTCAAAAGTCATATAAAAATCGTTACTTTAGTCATTACTTTTACTCAAGTAATTACTTTACTTGACTATAAATACGGGTGTTAGAAAACGATAAATTATACTTGATGTAGACAAATACAAACTTAAATACCTAATAAATAGCCAAGTTTCAGGAACAACTACTCGCACTCAAAACATAAATATTTGCCTCTACTACCAGTAGGTACAGTCGGCCAAAAATGTGGTCTACCACCTTACGGTTTAAATTCAATTGCACGTCATGTTACAACAAGTTTGATTTTCCCTTGCAATAATATATAACAGTGACAATTGTCAACCTTACTGAGAATTAGATCTCACAGAAACTTTTGTCAAAACTGGTAGACCACTTTCTTGGCCGACCGTACTAGTAACTAGGCTAACGAATGGGGTTCTCTATCATTTGCCCTAATTTCATTGCCATAATATTCATTGGCCATATAGGCATTTTTTCTGAAACCGTGAATTTCTAAAACAAAACTAACCTAGAGGTATTGGGCTCTACATGATGGCATGTAAAAATTACCTGAAAGGTTTACGGTTTCAGAAAAAAATGCCTTTACGGTTTACGGCAAATTAATGCTGTGGGAAGTGATAGAATTATGACAAATGGAATTCCGGCAAACGAAGTGATCCGTAACGTGTCGTCACGTGTCTATATTAATTTTAGTTTAAATAAATTAAGGTGAAAATTTCACACAAATTGATCTTAGTCCTATAGCGCCACCACGCTTGTAGTCATGATAGTTTTCCTTTTAAATTCGTTTCATGTGCTTTCATTGAGGATTTTTTCAGATTTTATGTAATTGTACTTTTAGCTGAAGGGGGTTGGGACACGTGCCTACCTCTAGCGAAAATTGTACTTTTATAGTTCAATTTAGCCGAAACGGTCCCTTCCCTGTTTTTTTTTTTCAGAAACATAATTTTACCTGTATCCAGGCACAGGCATGTGTACTATGAAGACTCGTTGGCCAGGAACAAAACCAGGCAAGTTGGGCGGTGCCACTGGATTCTGAAAGATAAAGACGCCTGAATTCAGCTCGTGTACAGATTCATTGCGCAGTAATTGTCTCTCTTAGAGAGTTTTTGCTCTTTAATTTGAATAGGCGTTTGAAATATACTCCCACAATGTGGTTATATTTTGTCAAAATGATTATCTATTTAGATTTAGACATTTTGCAACAAAACTTTGCAGCCTGTGAAGACGCGCTCCACTATTTCAAAATTTAAAGAGATGATAAAAGATAAAAGATACAAGATATTTATTCAGTAAGTAGGCCGCACGGGCACTTTTACACGTCAAAATGATGTATCGACTATTTCACCATATTAAAAGGTAATAAGGTCCAAAAGTGACTACAATTCAACCCTTCCCCCCCATATTGCGTCAAAATTACGGAAGAAAAGTAATTTGGAAAATGAAATAAATCAATGGAAATTCTGCATTTTGTGCAGTTCAGAAACCTATACAGCCTCATCATGATAATCATCAGCCCGGGGGCGTCCACTGCTGGACAAAGGCCTCCCCCAAAGAGCGCCACAAATCACGGTCTTGAGCCGCTCGCATCCAGCGGCTCCCCGCGATCCTAACCAGGTCGTCAGACCACCGGGTGGGAGGCCGTCCAACACTCCGTCCACCGGTGCGGGGCCGCCACTCGAGAACTTTTCTTCCCCAACGGTTATCAGTTCTCCGAGCTATGTGGCCTGCCCATTGCCACTTCAGCATGCTAACTCTCTGAGCTATGTCGGTGACCTTGGTTCTCTGGCGTATTACCGTATTACGGATCATATCGCGCAAAGAAACTCCGAGCATAGCTCTTTCCATTGCACGCTGAGTGACCCTGAGTTTATTTATGAGGCCCACATTTAGCGGCCAAGTCTCTGATCCATAAGTCATCACTGGCAACACACACTGGTCGAAGACTTTCGACTTAAGGCTCTGCGGTATTTTGGACGAGAAGATCCGCTTTAGCTTTCTGAACGCTGCCCATCCGAGTTGGATTCGGCGATCGACCTCTTTCTTGAAGTTGGATTTACCAAGTTGGACAGTTTGTCCCAGGTATACGTACTGATCAACAACTTCAAGTTGAGAATTCCCCACGTGAACCGGTATTGGCAAAACGCGAACATTGGACATGACTTTCGTCTTGTCCAAGTTCATTTTCAGGCCCACCCGTTGGGAAACTCTATCGAGGTCTCCGAGCATCTTACTCAAGTCTTCTAGCGATTCTGCCATGACTACGATGTCGTCCGCGAATCGAAGGTGAGTGATGTACTCGCCGTTGATGTTGATGCCAAGTCCTTCCCAGTCCAGAAGCTTGAAGACATCTTCCAGTGCAGCGGTGAACAGTTTCGGAGATATGACATCTCCCTGTCTCACACCTTTCTGCAACTGAATCGGTTTCGAGCTCTGGTTCTGGAGCCGGACTGACATAGTGGCATTTTTGTACAAACACTTCAGCACTTCGATATATCGATAGTCGATGTGGCACCGCTGTAGTGACTCGAGCACCGCCCATGTCTCGACCGAATCAAAGGCCTTCTCATAGTCCACGAACGCTAGACATAAGGGCCGATTATACTCTTCGGTCTTCTGTATAATCTGGCGCAGCGTGTGAATGTGGTCTATGGTACTAAAGCCTTTCCGGAAACCGGCTTGTTCAGGAGGCTGGAAGTCGTCGAACCTGCGTGAGAGTCGATTTGTAATGACCCTTGAAAACAACTTATAAACGTGGCTCAGAAGTGAGATGGGTCGGTAGTTCTTCAATAAGGTTTTGTCGCCTTTCTTAAGGAACAAGACCACCACACTTCCGGTCCACGCCTCTGGGACACCGCCATCGAGAATAACAGAGTTAAAGAGCTTCTGGAGGACTTTAAGTATCGGCATTCCACCCGCTCTCAGAAGCTCAGCCGTAACTCCGTCGTCCCCTGGCGCCTTATTGTTCTTCAGTTGCTTCAGGGCCATTCTGATCTCGTACAGGCTGACGTCCGGGATGTCTTCGGTGTAATGTCGGGTGAGTTTGGCTCTGGGATCTGTAGCCAAACTTTCAACGGGTCGAGTTGATTTGTACAGCTGTCCGTAGAACTTCTCAACCTCACCCAAAATCTCGGCCTTGGACGAAATTACGGTGCCATTTTCGGTCTTCAGTTTCATCAACTGGGTCTGCCCAACAGACAAATCCCTAGCGAACACCTTAGAGCCCTTGTTTCGCTCGATAGCATCTTTAATACGCGAAGTATTAAAGGTGCGCAGGTCTGTCCGTAATGACTTAGAGACGTGTCTGTGTTCGAGTGTCATTATGGCAGTATAGTCTCGCGTTAAACACCCCCCTTTTTAATGCGAGAAAAAAAATACGACGTTCTATACAAAATTAATATGTTGTAATAGCATTGTGCCTTACAAATTGGTTACGTGGTGTTTTTGTACGCTTTCAATGCTTACATATTTAGCCACTAGATTCAAGCTTGAAAACTATTTTTAAACTAGGTTATTGGACCATGCAATGAATTCACCTTTAATAAATATAATAGATTTGTATTCGTAATCATTCATTTTTGCAACGTTGTAATTTTAAGGTCATTTCCAAATTTAAAATAAATTACTTTATCCCTAGAGACTAGTAAAGAGCTTTAATCCCGATATGAAGAGGCTAAAGTAACATTTTAAGAGCATGAGAAGTAAAAAAGGAATTTAAAGTCTGAAATAGGTACCTATTATCCCTTGGTTAAAAATCTACTATTTAAACCCCACTCCAAAGACTTTTTGACTGTTTTCTGGATATGGCCTTGGTCTTCGTAGGTTAAAAATAATACAAACGGTTAGAGTAGGGGCAAGGGTCAGGGTAGGAGTATAATGTACCTCCTCTGGGGGGCACCCAATAGTTGCATCCAAGGCAGCCCACAGTGCCCCCGAAAAAAGCAGTGGAGGTAAACACCGAAGTGATTTTAGACGGTAGGCTACTCCATCTACAGTCATGCGAGAGTTGGAGGTGGGAGAGTCCGTCATACCCTCTATTAGTATGGCTAGCCCTAGGTCGGAAGACGATGCGTAATAAAAAAAAAGGAGGACAGTGTACCTGCTGTGGAGGCTGCGGCTGCGGCTGCTGGACTCCTGGGACCAGCTCAACCTCGCTGTCAGGGTCCAAGGTCTCTAGTCGCGACGGAGCACCGTTTACGCTAGCTGGAATATTAATATTAATTATAATTTAGTAAGTACAGTCGCAACATGGGATTCTTGAGCCACCCATTGTACGTATTTTGGCCGTGTAATGCAAATCGGGAGTGGTCGGTTATACTCGTATATCCTCGGAAAGTCACACGACTTCGTATGATAGAAGAAAATTTATGTCGTTGTTTGAAAGGTGTGGAATGCTATTTCTGACAGCCATAACCTACAAATCTGAAATCAAGTGACTACAACCAATTGTAACCGTAACCAAGCGACAATTTTTTTCAACCCTATTGTCCAAATATTTGGTCAAAATTGCCCAATTTCGTAAAGGAAGATCATTGTCTTGTCACACTTACCTTGCTTTGGTTGCGGTTGCGTATAGTAATTGGCCGCTTCTGAGTTATCCAGGAAGTAGTCTATCCTGAAAAAAAGATTATAATAACAAATTATCACCAAGAAATAAATTGGCGAGCCGCTTGTTTGCAATATTCTTGATGTGTAAATAAAAATGGCGCAACGCCACGGCGGGGAGACAATGAATACGACCAGGGGACCTAATATAGCTGCGTTTATCGCGTGGTTTAGAAGATTCAAGCAAAATAACACGAAAAAGGTGTAATGTTTCATAAATAAAACTATCCAAAATTATATTTTTAACCGTGTTTTCGCGTTTAACAGTCTCAAGAAAATTTGACACATTGTCCTTATGGTTATTGAGATCTAGAAAGCGGATCACTACCGACTCTATCATAATGTGTTATCCGATAGTAATTCCAGTAAGATGCGTCTGAAACGGGTCTACTCCATTTGGCCAAAATATTATTGGTTACTTTCCAAATTTTCATTCCCCAAAAATTGGTTTCCCGTTACAGTTGATTTATTTTTTATGTAGCCACAAGTGTAACCTAACCTAATATACATAGCAAGCGGTTTCGATATACCGGATATAAAACTAAAATAATATAAAATGCTTTTTGGAAAATGTAAATTTGGGAAACGATACATTTGACCAAAAATACTTTAGCCAAACTGAAACATGTAGGTACTCACGGGCTGATCTGCTGCTGCTGGGGTCCCTGGAAGAACCGCGTGGCGGGGAGTGCCGCGCTGACTGTCACACACAACGCAACGATGATGCACTGGAAATACAAGTAACACCCTATATAGAGACCGGGTAAAGTGGTGTGAACATTATTATCATTTTTTTTGCATTTAATAATAAGGTTAATCGTAATTACTCGTATCAAAAAGTGGTCAATGCTTGTCAAGCATGTATCCAGGAGAGACACGAGACCTTAAGGGCGTTGTGGGCCTATTCTGGGTCCCTAATATGGCTGCGTTTATCGCGTGACAAAGTTTGGATAAGGCATCCGTCACCTTCTGACACGTAAATAAGTACGAGAGTGACGGATGGTTTATCCACATTTGACACGCGATATTGACGCAACCATGCTGCGGGCCTAGTATGGATGCGTCTACGTCGCGCAAATGTGGATAAAGCATCCGTCACTCTCGTACTTATTCACGTGTCAGAAGGTGACGGATGCCTTATCCAAACTTTGTCGCGTCCTGGAGTGTAGTTTGGGATTAGGCCGACTTACAAGTCGAATAAATAATACTCATACATGAGTATTATTTATTCGTGAATATGTTATCAGTATTTAAAGTTTAAACTATGTTAATCACAACTCACGTGACTTAGGTAGCTTTTAATCCCAAAATTTTACCGTTGTTCTTAAGACTGCGCCGAGCGTACGCCGGATGTACAGTGGCGCCCTCATTACTATTATTGTGTTTTCTAATTAACTAATGAATTTCCTTGGAATCAGACGAAATGTGTTTGTAGTGCAAGTAAAAACACAATTTATGGGATACGTAACAAACTTTAATAACAATTACCCTTTGAGTAGTCAGCTTAACGGGAAAAGGTGGCCACTTTTTTCCGTTAAGTTAATAACTCGAAGGTGAAATGTTATTAAACTATGCGATATACCATATAAGTTGTGTTTTTATTTGTAGTATAAAAACATATTGTCCAATTTCAAGAAAATACTTTAGTTTTTTAGAAAACACAAGTAAAAGTAATGAGGGCGCCACTGGACGCTCGGCGTTTGCTCGGTGCAGTCTTAAGCAGACATGCATGTAGTTGTTATTCTGTATTGTTATTTCAAAACCACGTATCAAACTCATCAATATTCTACATCGTAAACTAGGCAATTTAAGTTGATCTAAACCATTGTCAAGATCTATCTCATGATCTCTAGCGTCTAGCATACTTATCGGAATTTAAAGGCTTAGAGATTTGCAACTTTCGATGCGCCCGCGCAGTTTTCCGGTGTCTGGCCTCTAAGGAGCACCAAGGTGAAGTCATAGATGCCCGTTTGAATCGTAATTGACGCTGGGGACAGCTGGGGGAGACTGATTGGTAGACGAAAGGCCAAATGAGTGGATTGGGTGATGAATTTCTTATGGATTCGATGCGTTAATTATTATAAATGTGAAAGTTTGTGTAAGTGTTTGTTAGTTTGTTATTTCTTCACGCTACAACGGCTGGACAGATTTGGATCAAATTTAGAATCAAAATATTTTTTATCAAAAAAAAAAAAGTTGCGAAGGTAATAATGATGATCAAAATCTACACGGGCAAAAGTTAGTAATGTAATGGTCATTAAAAAAAGGCTGAAAGTTGGAATTCAAAACAAAACCCAAAAGCAATGCAATATTACAGAGAATCTCCTCTGTAACATTGGGTAACTATTATGGTTTTATTATTAGGATAGTTAGATGATGACTGTCGAAAGAAAAGTACGGTCGGCAGCTAAAGCATGTGAAAAAGGATGTTTTTGACCGAATTTTATTTCTTTGCTAAAACACCGTGATAATGTGAATGTATTCGTCTACTTTAACCTTTAACCCATTAATGACGAGCAAAAATAACCTGGGGGTTTTTGAAATGTTGGCATAACATGGGGTTAAACCTGGAGATCATGAGAACAGTAAAGAGGAGGAAGCTCCAGTACTTCGGCAACATCAGCGAGGAACACGATATCGTGTGCTTCAGCTAGTGCTTCAGGGTAATATTGAAGACACAAGAAGACTAAGAAGATAGTAGGGTTAGAAAATCTGAGTGATTGGTTTGGCTTGAGTTCTCGATCTCTGTTCAGGGCACCGGCTTCAAGACTCAAGGTAGTAATTCATAATAAGATCCAGTGTAAATAAACCCGTTATTTTCGCAGGGAATGACCAGGGAATGAAAATTAATTTAATTAATTGTACCTACCTACTTTTTTCAACTTAAGTTTCGATTCTTGCATTAATTCCGGAGCTGGAATAAACTCGATAAACGCATAGAACTCGTTTTTCGAGTTTATTTCAGCTCCGTTAATTTTGATGGTCATTCCCTGCGAAAATAACGGGTTTATTTATGTTGGATCTTTTTATGAGTTACTACCTTGAGTCTTGAAACCGGAGCCCTGAACAGAGATCGAGAACTCAGGCTAAACCAATCACTCAGATTCTCTAACCTATTTTTAGTCTTCTTGTGTCTTCAATGTTACCCTGAAGCACTCGTCGTGGGTGTATTATAACTACCATAAAACAGGGTGTGTAGGGATATAACCTAAAATGAAGCATATGTTACCAATTATATGACTGTAATTATTTCCAATAGTCGAAACCTTATTGTCCATTTAATACTTGTTCTTATTTGTAACATGTTATGACTTGTTTTAGGTTGTGTCCTTGCTCACCCCTTAATCTCTACTCACCCTATTTCACGGTACCTATGTTTAATATTGTCTATGCATAGTGCTAGCCTAGAATTTAGTTTGGGATACGTCGATTTGTGTAAGATTGCATACATACATACATACATAAACTCACGCCTTTATTTCCAGAGTGGGGTAGGCAGAGCTACAGAATTTCCAACAACTATAAAAACTTTTTGATAATTCTCTAACCACACTTTGCACACTCACACCACCACTACTACTACTACTACTACTACTACTACTACTAGTACACTACTTACTTAGTAGTACCTATGCTTACTATTTTGTATGATTGCCTCCTTTTATTTATTAAAATCGTAGTCATGACTAAAGGCACTTTTTGTCCTTTTTAACAAGTATTCCAAGTATCCGGAACTGTACATCGCAGGGCCATAAACGAAGCGAATTAGCATTAACGTGTTCTAATGTAAATTAAATACACCGCTTGGGGTAAACTATGTAAATTAAAACTATCGGTGATCTCGGGGTGGATAGCATGAACTAACTCGGATCATAGGCTAGTAGTATAGCAAATTAACATAAGTATAGGATTCTGTCAGTATATTTTAGTACCTTGACATAGTTATTGATGTACTAAATTGAAACCACTCTTGGTTTAATACGTTATTGCAACAAGGTAATGATATGTACGGCTACTTATGAGTTCGACTGCTTCTAGCATTAGCCTTTCTTTTATTTTTTTATTCGATTTACTAACAAAGTACACAGCTTATACATAAAAATAGTGATAAATGTAGGGAACAAAGCTTGTCTGTGCGACATCATTCGCAAAAACCACAAACAGGGGTGTTATTCTCTCAAAAACAACGGACGATCGGGCGAACGAGCGAAATCGCAGCGGCGAGTTTAAGTAGTCCCGTCAGAGCGAACAAAACACATTTTAGCGCGCGCATTTTCAACTAAGAACCCATGCTGCTAAATTGAAAACGCACGCGCTAAAATATGTTTATAGGGTCAACCTTAGCGATAATTAGCTCTCATAGAAACTTTTGTCAAAACTGGTAGACCTCTTTTTTGGCCGACCGTACAGACACAATGTAATTACCAACTCTATACATATTTTGTATGAATAGAATACAGTAGACACCTTTAATATCAGAATGTAATTGTATTTACAATGTAATATTATTAAATAAAGTGTCAAATTCAACCGGATTCCAGTGTACAATATATTGTTTTAATTACAGCAAATGTATATCATACGTGAAATTCTTCTACATCAAGATAAGTTTCATATTTATATACATACCCGTTCTATGTTAAAATCGTAAAGACTAAAAGGGTGACGGCACCAATGATGGACACTTTTAGCTGACAGGCACCAGTAGTGGACCCTTCACTCTTAATTCAAATTTCATACGGTCCTAAATTGATTGTTTCAAAACAAATGAATAACCCTCATCTTCTGTGAAATAAGAATCACGTGTCCATTATTAGTGCCTTCTCAATTACTGATTCCATCATGCGTCCACGTTTAATTACAAGATATAATATCCGTTAATTACTTTACTGGGGTAATATAGCGATCATGCTAGACCACATACTTTATAAATACTCTATCTGAATTGAGTCGGCGCCTTTATGCATACCAATAGTATATCAACAACACGATTAGGATTCTTAAAGGTACTTTACTATGGGAACAAAGTCCTTATCGAGTTTATTTGTAATTTTAATTGCTCGATGACACGATGATAAACGACCTATTTATTAGTTGTAAATTAAAAGCAGAGCATATAAGTGGAGATGGGCAGAGTATTACGGCAATCGCTTATTGAAAACAAAACGGGCACAATCCGAAATGAGTCAGTGTTGTATTTTAAAACTAGAAGCGGTTGGAATACGATTTTTAATGGAAGAGCAAATTATTTTAGGATATGTCTGTTTTGTATTCGATGAGCGATATGTTATATGTCAAAGTAATGAATAAATATCTTGGATAAATCTAGCACTAATTGACTAAATCCCATACTAAGCTATGGTTTGTTACTATGGGGTGAAAATGGGTATAGATTTAAACGGCTATTATAGATACATAGATACATATAATCACACCTCTTTCGCGTAGGAGTAGGCAGATACCACTTATTTCCACTTGCTACGATCCAGATAAAATTTCCCTCGCTTCCCCGCGTCCGGCCGTTTTGAACGTTTATAGGGTATAGTCACCAGTCAGCCAGAGACTTGTAGTCTGCCTCTTCCTATACTTTATATGAGTGGGAAGAGTATGTAAGATATATTTCCCACTCTTCGCACCCTAAGGTCGACTACTGGTCTCTGGCTGACTACTGGTGACTTTACCCTAAAGTCGATCTATTTTATGAGACCCACTTAGACCTAAATTATCTAAACAATGGTTGGATAACATCCGCCGCAACAATAGATGTAATCAGTGTGAGATAGAGGATTAGGAAACTAAACGGAACTGATGGAGGTCGATCACAGGACGATATACATAATTGCAGATAATCCTGGACTGGTTTAGTCATAATTATGGGAGCTCGTCGCATCGTCTAATGATTGTTTATCCTAACGATTGTTTGGCCGAAAATATTTTCGTCTAACATCCTTTTAGTCTGACATTACATAGTTTATTACGACTGCGCCGAGCAAACGCCGAGCGTCCAGTGGCGCCCTCATTACTATTTTTGTGTTTTCTAATTAACTAAAGAATTTCCTTGGAATCAGACGAAATGTTTTTGTAGTGCAAGTAAAAACACAACTTATTGGATACGTATTAAACTTTAATAACAAATTACCCTTTGAGTAGTCAGCTTAACGGGAAAAGGTGGCCACTTTTTTCCGTTAAGTTAATAACTCGAAGGTGAATTGTTATTAAACTATATGATATACCCTATAAGTTGTGTTTCATTTATAGTACAAAAACATTTCGTCCAATTTCAAGAAAATACTTTAGTTTATTAGAAAACACAATAAAAGTAATGACGGCGCCACTGTACATCCGGCGTACGCTCGGCGCAGTCTTAAAGGACAAGATGGACGTAGTTGGGTACTAACTATTTTTATACGCTTTAATGGCGCTAAAAAAATACTCTACGTAGTTGGAGTTACAGGCAAAAGTCAGTATATTATACTAAAGGGATCACAAACTGAAAACACAGTACGACAAGTTTAAATTTGAGGAGATTGAAAAGTAAAAAAATAGTAATATCTACGAGGATAATTACTTATTATGTTATCTAAACATCTTCAAACGAACGTCCCATATGCAGAATTTTCAATTCATTGAAACGTTTTTCACACCGCATAAGTTTGTTTTTGGTAGCCACACGTCTAACCTAACCTACTACGTAATTAATATTAAAGGTATCCTGAAAACATCATGGTTTCACCAAAAAACATCGTTCGATGGAATGAAAATCGATGAAAAAATGCAATCGATAAAAAAAAAGGTCACCAATGAGACCGAAGAGCAAAAGCAAAAGCTGGTTCCATCTTAGGGCCGTAATAATAAAACTCATCTTGGCTGAGAGGCCCGTCACAAGATACGTCAAAGTAAACGTCAAACCATAGAACACTGTCATTTTTGACGCATCTCGAGACGAGCATTAGAGTTGAGATTAGTTTATTAATACGGCCCTTAGTCCTCAGGGTGAACAAGGCATTTACAATCTTAGCATCTTAGGCCCCTATTAATAAACTCATTTTGGCTGAGATGCGCGTCACAAGATACGTCAAAGTAAACGTCAAACCATAGAGCACTGTCATTTTTGACACATCTCGAGACGAGCATTAGAGTTGAGATTAGTTTATTAATACGCGCCTTAGAGATTGTAGTCTTGAGCCAATGTCTATGGGTATCAGATCCCAGTTACCATCAGGTGACCTGTGTGATCATTTTGCCTTCTCCAATCCATAAAAAAGCTATACAGTAACGTGATGTCACATCTCGACCTCCACGCAATGGTGTAAGAATCTGGGTGAAGGCTGAACGTCGTCCACATACTAATACATACGTAAGTCTCTGGCTTCCGTCGCCACCTAATCACGATAATTATTTGAAGTTAGAGGAGATACGGTGGTGGGTTGTACGCTTGGGTGGTTTTGATCGATGGTAAAATTGTCATGTGGTTTTAAGTTTGCAAGCGACTGGTTATTGCCTAAACCAGTCGCAATTGAATCGTTTTCATTTTGAAAATCGAAGGCTTGGCTGCATACAATATTGAAACAATTGTTCCGCTTTGAAGTCGATTGCAATTGCAAGTGCGTTAGCCAACAGGTCAGCGGGGCTTATTTATTTATTTAGGAGATAACACAGAAACATATACATATAGAGTGTAACTTAATTTGTAAATTGGTACCTACTATAGATACAGATGCCTCCCTTAATGTATCTCACTATGAACACAAGAAATACTAAGTTAAAATTACAGCATGTAATGTACTTAAATTAAGACTTAATGACAAAAATTACAATAAACAACAGAAACACAATAAAATAATTAATGTTTGTAAAGAGTTAAAACAGAAGCTATACTACACACAAAAATTTCCAAGGATCAAAGATATTCCTGCATTATATTGATACTATTGCAGCTCGGGACAAATCTTGGTTTAATCTTGTAACGTTCGCGATGTCCAGTAAGATCACCTTGGAGGATCCCCTACCTATTAATTTTGTATGCGGGGGATCCTACCAGGTGATCTTACTGGCCACCGCGGTAACGTTTGACATGTGATCATATCAACGTTATAACTGCTTGTTTACTTGAAAGTATCCTGGTTAAGTTAAAAACAGTACTCGTCTTTGGACGCGTTCAAATAACAAATTAGTTTACACCTCACCTCACCACACCTCAGCATTATGCTGAGCCAGTGTCCGATTCACTGCCGCGAACACGCACTACTTGTTTATTGCTGTTTTTTGTTTAAACTTTATTTTGTGTGTCTTGTGTGTGGTGAACAAATGTATTTGTTTTTTCTTTTTTTTATAATCTGCGCTAGCGTCTCCTCGTATTTGTGGTATTAGTTAATTTCGATCTTATTTCAAAACCTCCAAAGGCGATGATGGTTTGGGTGTGAAAAATTCTCTGCGCTGCGCTTTGTTGAGTGTGCGCTGGGCCTAAATCGTCGGGAACTGTCAAATTTTCCGGAAAAAAAACGCTCTATGGTCGTCTCCAGCTCAATGGAACCGTGACCCAGCATAGAACTGTGTCACAGCGACGTTATGATTCAAATCGTAAGCAGTGTCAAACAAATTGTTTTATCACGTCACGACGACGACGCGCTGGCCTAGTGGGTAGTGACTCTAGTGACCCTGCCTACGAAGCTAGTGGTCCTGGATTCGAATCCCGGTAAGGGCAGATATTTGTGTGATGAGCGCGAATATTTGTTCCTGAGTCATGGATGTTTTCTAATGCATTTAAGTATATATTTCTCTATATGAGTATTTATATCGTTGTCTAGTACCCATAGTACAAGCCTAGAGCTTAGTTTGGGACTAGGTCAATTGGTGTGAGATTGTCCCCTAATATTTATTTATTTATTTATTTTATGACACCGTTCTATGGTGGGTCAGGGTACCATTAGGCTGATAGTAGATATACTCTGTATCAAATTTCACGTCAATCGGTCGTCGGAGCGTTGAACCCTTACAACGGAACAAACAAAAGGTTTGCATTTATAATATTAGTAAGGAAGTAACAGTATTACCAATTTTTATTGACGACGACGCGTAGTGATTGCCGGCTGTAGATTGACGACGAGTCAGCCTAGTTGGTAGTGACCAAATGGGCGGCTGACGGATGCAAATTACGTCAAAATAATGTCGAACGTTATACGTAATATGGATATGACTGCTAGGGGTTTAATAAAAAGAACGAAATTGTAAAATAGTTATACAATTGTATTGTTGTAGTAAATAATCATATCTTTTTCTATATTGCATATTTTCAATCCATTCCTTTTATGGTTCACAATCCACTTATATAAGGAAATTTACCTCTCTACATCTACAGATGAAAGAGGTGCGTATTCGTAATTATATATTATTATGTATTTACTAATAATGTATGATAAAGATAAAAACTGGATAATTTTGTATTCATAAATATTTCTGGAAATTTAATAAGTCTTATCCATGTTCTGTTTACGTCCCTATTTTGCATCCGTCAGCCGCCCACTGGTAGTGACCCTACCTACGAAGCTAGCGGCCCTAAGTTCGATTCCCTGTATGGGAAAATATTTGTGTAATGAGCTGAGCACGAGTTTTTGTTCTGAGTCTTGAATATTTCTATGTATTTCTCTACATAAGTATGTTTAACGTAGTTTGGTATAAATATCAGGGGGGGGGGAATGTCACACCAAATTGACCTAGTCCCAAACTAAGCTCTAGGCTTGTACTTTGGGTACTAGACAAGACTATGATATAAATACGTATACAGAGAAACACATACTTACGTACACATAGAAAACATGCATTTCTCATACATACGTACACACCGTCACGCCTTCATCCCAGTGGGGTAGACAGAGCTACTGAATTACCAACTATTCTAACAACTTGTTAAGATGTTTACCATGTGTTTAATTAGTGACAGGTGGCAAACCCATCGCCTAACAATATTACAAACCTTTAATTCCTTAGTCGCCTCTTACGACTTCCACAGGAAGACATGGAGTAGAACTGTTCTAAGCCGGTAACCACACGGGATTTGAACCCAGGACCGCTAGCTTCGTAGGCAGAGTCATTACCAACTAGGCCAGCGCGTTGTCAATAGTAGTACAGAGTATATGTTAAATTTAAAATGTGTTTTATTTGTTTTTTCCTGTGATCGTCGAATAAATATTTTCTATTTCTATTTCTTCTATTTCTAGTAGGTATCCATAGAACCTATATGGTTCCAGACACTCACAGGAATCAAGGCAACCGTACTAGCACTTATTGCTCTCTATCTACTAGCAAACTAGTTATAAGTACTAGTACGTTCATTAATCCGTGCATTTCAGGTTATTCAGTAGCGTAGTCGGAAACCATTTCGGAAGTACGGAAGTTGCATTTATGAATGAATCATTCAGACGGAGCATTTTTGTATAATAACGAAGAAATTAGCGCAAATAAAAACACGGAACGCTCTTTTTTATAGTAAGTTAAAAATAGGAATTGTTTTAAAACTTGTATTAGTCTTTCTTTTGACTCACAAGCCATTTTGATCAATGCCAAAAACTTTTTTTCATGTTGAAATGATAAGTACCATTTTTCTCATTTATAATAGTTTCGACCCTTTCTAGATTCTCATTTTTGAAATATCCCCACGGCGAATTCTGCTTATAAACATCAAATTTACTAACTGACTAACTTACTACTAAATTTTAAAAAAGTTTTGGAGTAACTAACATACAAACATAGAAATGCTGCAGGATCTGTCCTTAAGACCGATTTAAGTTGCTTCTCCACCAAAAATGCGCGAGAAGGGAATTGATTTTTTCAATACTAATTTACATTTTCGCTTCGTCTTGCCTCGCTTCACCGGTGGAAAAGCACCTTAAGACTTTGTTTGGTCAAAAATACACTTTCAAATTTATTACACACTGAGTAGTGACTTACGACAAGTCCAAATGGTCAAGACATTCATCCAAATACATATCCGAACAAAGGCAAGCACGTGGGCCAAAGCAAACAGTGTCGTTAGCATATAAATATGTTGCTTTCGTCGCGGACATCGAACCCGCGTCGTTTTGTAAGGCAGGCAGACAAAAAGGACTGCTGACAAAGGACCTTGACTCCTATAATTTGAACTCCGAATCTGTAGCAATTTAGCGATTATTCAAAATAGATATGTCTACGTTTACCTTCTTCTTCTTTATCTTTACAAAGTTTCCACAAAGTCACTTTGAGTGTCTGTCTATTTCTCTGTCTTTCTGGCTGTCTGTATGAATGGTAACTCCTAAACCACGCGACGGATTTTAGTGTGGTTTCCACCATGAGTTAGATAATTTTTCACAATAGGTTTTTATGTACGAGTATAATAAAGTCTGGTTTACGTATGTGTGTAACAAACAACTCGCATACACCGAAGCAAAGCGAGGGCACGTAGCTAGTTAGATATTACATCAAGTCTTTGAATTCTTATTTCAATCAATGGCTTTCACTCCTGTGTATTTTCTCAATGTCGAGTTTATAGACACTTATTAGATAAATAAGTCCATGGATTACGCACGCAAAGACAATAAAAGTATTCGGTAAAAGAGTATTTTCTCTAATGGACTAAACAGAAGCACATGGGACGAAGTAACTAGTAGTAGGTTTGCGGGTGGTAGGACCGCAAACCTACACCGTTGTGCAGGGTCCGTCCGGATCGCTACCATCATCTTATCCATTAACCTTCCGCCAAACAGCAGTGTTCACATTGTTGTGTTCCGGTTTGGGGATAAGACAGCCGGTGAAATGACTAGCATAGAGGCATTCCATCTTATTGTTAGTCCTCAGGGTTGGCAACGCATTTGCAGTCTTAGGATTGCATAGCAGTCTTGTGAATGCGAATGTCTATGGGTCACAGTTTCTATTTATCATCAGGTGTCCTGTGTGCTCGATTGTCTTCTCTATGCCATAAAAAAAAAAACTGTGACATGGGGTTAGCTCCAAGCGCTTCTGTCAATTCCAAATCAAGTCTTGACAAGGTATGTGTACATTTATTTACCTGTCCTGAGTTGGGAGTTTTCATCGCGGTAAGTGATTTTATGTCTATGTCTATATATTTGTGAATTTATTTGAGTAGTTTAAAATCAGTAGACGAAGAATTGAAAACGTGTTCAACGCTGTTACGTTAGAGAAATCATGACTCAAGCGACACATTGATATGTAGATAATATTTATAAAAAAAAGCCTATGAAACAACTATGAAATACGTAATGAAAGCTTTAAAAAAGTAGTTATTAAAATTTTCAAAAGGAAGGCTTATGTAGACATAAAGCAGATTTCACCCGGGATGCATGAAAATTACCGAATCGCATGATTCAACTAAATATTACAAAGTAAAGGCGTCAAACAAAACGATTTCCATGTAAAAATGACACATTGAAACAGATACATTCGATGCCAGTGACACTAAATTACCCACAATTTACCAACAATTCTCAATTGGCGACAACTAAATGCGTCAAATCCAGGTCGTGCCTTGTACCATGCGCACACGCAGCGACGCGCGTCCCTCGCGACTATCCTCAGCAATTACGGGACAGATTGCAGTTTGAGCTACGTTTCGAAATAAAGGGAATTGTACAACCGGGGTAAGTACCCGTGACTGCAATTCTTGCAATGGACGACTTGGAAATTATGGCGTGTAGAAATGGCCTTATTGATAGTTACACGTTGAAATGGAAGTTAGAAGGAAACGTGGATAGTCTCATACAAACAGTAGAGCATGTTTACTTTCTGGTTCAAGACCTAAAGGAGTGTCCACAATGAAAGCATCATCGTCGAATATTCGAGTAGTGTGGACGTTGTGCCGAACGTTACAAAGCTTACACACCACTCGATGTTCGACGTCGAATCATCATTACACGCAAATGCTCCCTTAGAGTAGGTTAATATTTTTACATCGGATTTATATCTTCATCTAAAAGGCATTTTAG
Organism: Acleris laterana; assembly: GCA_963966035.1. Classification (NCBI taxonomy): domain Eukaryota; kingdom Metazoa; phylum Arthropoda; class Insecta; order Lepidoptera; family Tortricidae; genus Acleris; species Acleris laterana. Next base: position 18,613,736 of record OZ014441.1, on the reverse strand, counting down.
TTGCCACTACCTACTCCTAGCAAAGTAGATACACTACCAAAATACCAGGATTAAATAATACAACTCTACTCTCTTGACCAGATTCCCAAAAAACTATAATTATTAAAAATATTGGTAAGTAACTTTTTCAACAAAAAAAATGGTATTTAGTAACTCCGGTATCTTGGAAACCTATTATTTAAAAGACCACGATTTCAAAAAATCCGAGTATCTTTAAAATAACATAACACTGCCCAGAGCCTCTAGTGTATTTTTACATAGGTACACAAATGACGTCTCGAACGCGTTTGCGTCTCTTGTATGAATAACATGTTCACTTTCGCGTTTGAGGCGGTTTTAACTCGAGGCACAGTTCGTGAGTAGGTACATTTATATTATAAGAAACGTAAATCAGCAAGTTTTATCCGTCAACATTAACTATAAATCTTTTTTAGGCACAACGGTGACTGTTTCCTTCACGATGTCAACGTTCTTCAAACCCCGGGTTCAAGGACTTGTAATGTATAGGACTATAGTAAAGACCAATGAAAAGTGGTCACTGTACGTACAAACTTACGTAGAGCGTGACCCTTTCTACTTGCAATTGAGGATGAGGATGAGGTGGAGTTACTATATTGTCGAGTTACATCATTATTAAGGGCCATATTTTGGGTAAAATTGGGACCATACAAGAACGCTCTCATTTTTTCCAAAATTATTTTTTGCCTAAGTATACTAATGGTCAATTTGATCTTCATTCTAAGTAAATAAAATAGGCTGTTTATAGAAAGTAGTAAATAGAAATAGAATAGTCAAACAGATTTTCTAATTTTAGACCGTTTTAAAAAACTATGAGCATAAAAACCTTGGTAACTGTGACACCATAAGTGTCAAAATGAGCATTTAAGTGCGGCGTTGAGTGTACAAAGCGCTGTCAAATAACAAGATCTTTAAGATAGCAAAAACATTTAAACTCAGTATTTTTACAACAAGATTTTTTCTTGGTCTTTTGATGTTACAAAACACATCGCAACACTTAAACAAAACGTATAAAACATGTTTTTTTGTATAACTAAAGACAGATAGGTACGAGAAAGTAAGGATTGCAAACAAAAAAATACCATATTCTTCTGTTAAGACAATAATAACGTAATCCAACTTCCGTAGAACCGACGGAAGTTTTACAAAATTATTATAGATTTCGACCTTTAAATTTTTCGCACGAATACAATTGGCGGATATAATTCATAATGTACCCAAAAAAAACGCGGGAATAAATATGGTCGACTCTAGGGATAATTATGAGTAACCAGATTCCATCTATATACCTGTAATATGACTTGCAATAAATGAATATTAATTATTATTATTTTGTGTCATATATGTATATTTATTTTTATCTTGCTCTGTGTTTAATCTTATTTTGTAGAATATAATAGAATAGAATAGAATAGAATATATTTTATTTGTAAATCACAGGTATTAAATTAGGTCTTAAATCTAGGAATACAGATCTCTGTGTTTTGCCTGTTGGCGTTCAAATGTTCATTAAATTAACTAAAATTAACTAAAATTACATTACATTACATGAATAAAAATACGTACTTAGTGTCAGATACAATTTCCTAAATGTCGTCAAAAAAATCATTGATAGAATAATAACATTTTTTTGCTAAGTATGTTGTCAACTGCTTCTTAAATTGGGCATGCTTCTGTATTTTTATGCAGTTTGGTATTTTATTGTAAATTTGAGGACCCATTCCTAGTACACTCCTGTGCATAAATGCTGTTTTATGTTTGGTACTACAAACATTATTTCTGTATTGTGATCGTACGGGAAGCCTGCGTTGTTGTAGTAAGTACTGTTTTGTGCGTTTTAATTTTAATTATAGTTTATAGTTAGTAATTTAAGATATTTTTTGTAATTTTGTATGTGTTTTAAAGAATTAAACAGCTTAAAATTTGAATTTGTATTTGAATTTGAGTACATCATGCTGTTTTATTTGCTGCACGATGTTAGTTGTCATAATTAACACGTATTTATTTAGTTATCTCACTTTAAAAATATTCAGTAAGTAGACCTCACGAGCACCTTTACTAATCAAAATGCGCTTCTCAAGATAAAATAATGCTAAGAGGAAGTGCCTCAGGAAACTTCAACAGTCAGGTGCTTGGTTCTCTCAAAAACGCAGTTGGACAAGCGATCGAGTGAATATCGCAGCGGCGAGTTTTAGAAGTCCCGTCAGAGCGAACAAAACACATTTTAGCGCGTACATTTTCAATTTGGCAGCATGGCTTCTGTCGATAAGATCGAACGTATAAGGCTGCCTAATTGAGGATGCACTTGTTCGCTCTGACGGGCTACTTAAACTCGCCGCTGCGATTTTGCTCGTTCGTCCGACCGTCCGTTGTTTTTGAGAAAATAACACCCCAGGTCGCTTCGGTGTTCTTTATTTTTCGACTTTTAACACCCCGCCGATCGCTTCTATTACCTTAAAAACGAACCTGTGATTTTACTCTTTTATTTCGAATAGGTTTTAGGGGTTGCTACCATGTGTAAAAGTTTAGACTTATTATGATTAAGAAACGGTTTGTTCACTGCCGTCTAAAACTACTTCATTAATTATTCATTAATTCATTAAATCACGCCTGTTTCCCAGAGGGGTAGGCAGATACCACTTCTTCCCACTTGCTACGATCCTGACAAATTTCTAACAACTACTTCACGTTAACAAATCATTCAATTAGGCTTAAGAATTGTTTTTGAAAGTAAAGTTTAGTTTTAATTTCGTTTTTAATTTAAATTTTGATTTGAACTTTAAGTTTGATTTTTATTTTATTTTACTGTCTTATAATTTTATTTTGATTTTATATGGATTAAGCTTGATCCAAAAAAAGTTACTTTTATTTAGTATTATAGTTAAAAAAAAAACACTATGTTCCGAGCCTTTTTCAGATGATTTGCCGTCACACGCGATACAACGGATTTACGATAATATACATTTGTGTATAAAGCCCAAAATCGAAATATATCTGTCACCGGCACACTTAAACAGGGCTTAAAACGTCATATTATTTAATTGTTAAAACACTACAAAAAATGCTAAGAATTAATAATTATTTCATAATTCTAAAAATATTGTCACCAAAATAAAAGGTCAGCCAATGAAAATACTGAACACTTAGTTCCTTGTCATAGTAAACTAAACTAAAAATTACAAGTAAATTAATGTATACAAAAATATTTAAAAATCACAAGGTTCTAAACATTCACATTTTACTGGCCAACTGAAAATAACTTAGACTTACTATGAAAGCGGCCATCTTGAATACGCACTCGGCGCGCGCGTCGTGAGAAATGCAACCAACTCCCGCGCACGTCGGCTTATATCGACTTTTCCGCTTAGTATTGTTTACGTTTTCCTTTGCTCATTGAGATCACTATTTAGATTTAGTTGTTTATATTTACTACTTACAAGTATATGGTTAATAGATGAAGTTATCTGTTTATATGATGTAACATCTAGTATTTTTTTTGGCATTATATAAAGTAGCTAATTGGTGGTAGGATCTTTTGCAGGTTCCGCGCGAACAGTCACCGTTTTATCTTTTAACCTACCACCAAGCTGCATTCGCATTGTTGTGTTCCGGTACAGTTATATGAAAACCGGTGGAGTTACTAGCATAGAGGTATTCTATCATAGTCTTCAGGGTTGGCAATGTATTTGGAGTCTTAGGATGGCAGTCTTGGCACAAAACCAACCATCGTGATTATCCATGGGGAAGTTCTATGCAGTAGGCGTCTTTCGTTATTCTAACCCCTTATGGATTTGAAAAAAATAAAGCGTTAATGGCACTTCAGACTAACAGATGACCTTTAAATTGAGGATCACGAGAGCGTTGAGTTCGATGTAGTGGAAATGGAAATTAATTATTTGTTCAACTGAGGACTCGCGCTCTCTTTGCTTTGGTAAAAAAAAGAAGATCATGGATAATGTAGCTTCAAAAATGTGTATAGCCTCCCTAGTCCCCGGATCTTGCTTAACGATAATAATGCCAAATATAAAAGGTTCACTATAATTAATTCGTCAAGATTGCAATTACAGTGTTACTAAAATATGTATTGGGCTTTATATGAGGATAGGATTGATTGTCTATTCTCCCAGTAGTTCCATATATTACCCCCAAACTTAAGCCACAAATTAACACACTATTTTACCTCTTAATTGTAGAACTGGATAGAGTAGTCTTTATTTCTACATATTTAAATTGAAGTAATAATAATACGGATGTAAAAGGTAACAAAAGTAGTTCTTTTGTCCCGAAACTTTAATCCGTTTAAATTGCTTCATTTAAATCAGTGTAATTACGAAAACCCTTATATTTTTTAACTTGAGAATAAATCCCTGTGAGACCACTTTAACGTTAGGTGGATTGTAATGTTGGCCTACCATTTGATATAATAAATCAGAAAATATTATTTTGCAACTTTCCGATATTTCGGACTTTTTTCATCAACGACCGCCGAAAAGAGTACGTATCATCGGAAAATTTAAGGTTTTATTTTATCTAATAAAAAAGTAAATAAAGAAAAAAATATGACGTATATCGGTGCAATTCATTTTACGCTGAAAGAAAAGGACAGAGTTATGTACCTGCTATGCTATAGCAGTATAGCTCCGTCCTTTACGCTCACCGTAAAATGAACTGCATAGCCATGTCATAATAACCTACCTGTAGGCAAATTTACATGTCTAAGCCTATCAACTCTTCTGAAGAGGAGACCTTGAGAGAAGGACACAATCGAATTGAGAACCTCCTCCTTTTTAAGTCGGTTAAAAAGTAGCAATAGGACATAAGGTCTCCCAATTAGTTGATGAAGGCCATGATAATCTATAGGAGGTATTCGGCTAAAGACGGATATGTCTGTGTTTGTATGATGACTGTGAAAACTTCTTCAAATGTCTATCGCACGAACAGATTCCATTTATGGTTTACTTTGGCTAGAACAAGCTGTTTGAAAGGCAACTGGTGAAGATCTAGGGAATCTGAAAGAAGCCAGCGACAAAAGACAGATCACAGCGGCAACTCAGATCGGCTATACAAGGACTGCTTTAAGCAGTCAGGACCGACTGCGTTTGGTTGCTATGGGACAATCTGAGAGAGCATTGAAACCAAGTGCAGTCGGTCCTGACTGCTACAGACACACAGTGACAGTGAGTGTAGGACAGTAGACAGTGGACAGTACAGCTGTAGTGTAAACCGATCGGACTGTAGAGAGTCAAGTTGCCAGTGAATCCAAATAGAATCGCTTTCTATATTTTCACTTCAATATCCTTGGCACTGAACTTGCCACTGTCCTTGATCAATTTCAAGGTCAATCAATCAATGTCGGGCTTCAGAATATGATCATAGGACAAAAAATTACGGTGTACGCGGAGACGATGATGATGATGATGACGATGAGCTACCTAGGAAGAGCAAAAATAGAACAAAGACTAATTGTTTCCGCACATTCAAGGGTTATTGTTTATGTTTGCGACGTTTTGGCTGGCTTCCAATTCAATAGTCATAGTCAATAACTATCATTTAAATAATTCCTATACTTGAACTGCATTTGATGTGTCACAATGTCGATGATGTGTTTATGATGACGTAAGCCAAAAAGTTAGATAACGTTTTTTGTATATGTATACGTAATATCATGAAGCTATCAATAAAATATATAGGGTAAAGTCACCAGTGTCAGCCAGAGACCAGAAGTTGACCTTATATGAGTGCGAAGAGTGGGAAACATATCTTTCGTACTTATCCCACTGGTACAATGTAAAGGCAGAGGCCGACTATAGCTCTCTGGCAGACCACTGGTAACTGTACCCTACGTATAACATTGCGAATAGTTAAATTTAAACAATAAGAATTTGGCTTTTAACCGACTTTTCGATATATTTAAATAATAAAGGATCATTCCTTCGCTCTCGGCGCGTAATCTTCGTATAAGGCCTTGATTCTACCAAGTAAAACCATTTTAACTTTGACATTTTATTGTTATCGTATTGTCAAAACGTTACGATAGCTCTTATTAACTTGACAACAATGTTGCTTGAGACTTGAGAGAAGCGCGTGGACCTAACCCCATGTGCTTCTGTTTAGTCCATTGGAGAAAATTTTCTTTTACCGAACAATTGTCTTCGCGTGTGATATCCACGGACTTATTGCTCTAATAAGTCCATGGGAGTGTCTATAAATAACTTGACATTGGCAAAATACCTACACCAATAAAAGGAGTGAAAGCCATTAATTAAAAAAAAAATGTTGCTTGAGTCAAAAATAATACGATAACATGTCAAATCAAAAATCAAGATAATTATTCCGTAATTTGGCCACCATGTGGGCACACGTCGGAAAGTTAATATAGAGTGAGTTAGTAAAATGATACGTCTGGCGTTTTTAATGTTAACTCGTATATCTTAAGCCATTACTATGGTTTTAGTGTGGAGTCCTGTCAGACAATGGAATTTCCCAGACACTGCATTTTTTGCGAAGCCGTATTACGAGTTTATCGTAATTCCTGAGAAACTTACCGCAAACTTGTTAGCTGTCTTTCGTTGAACTTGGAGCGTTAGTCACACTTCTGGTTTTAATGTGGTCGCAGCGGGGTTGTGGATAATGTTTTTTTTTTTACTGTTAGTGTACGGTCTTGAAAATTGGTAATTTTATATATTTCAAAGTGCTCTTTGCTCTAGTTTAGTAGTTAATTATCTATTTTCATTTCTCCGTCAAATGTCGTATAGGAGATTTTGCTTAAATACTTTTTAGGCGCCATTTTTCAATATGGCGGCGCGAGCGGCCAAGATGGTGAATGAAAATTTTAAATGAGCTCGAAAATCTTCAATATTACCAAAACCCCCGGAAACCTGCCCAGGTAGCAATTTTACTGACCTACATGGCTCCTGGGTCTAGCATTACATCATTGTAATAGTCTAGATGATGACTTTTACAATAAGATTTAAGAAAAAAACTTTAATCTCCATGTCCATAAATAATTTTGTATCCACTTTTTTATAGCTAAATTCCAGTTTTTCAATCAATACTCGTTAGAATAAAAAAAAAAAATCTATACTAATATTATAAAGCTGAAGAGTTTGTTTGTTTGTTTGCTTGAACGCCCTAATCTCAGGAACTACAGGTGCGATTTGAAAAATTATTTCATTGTTACATAACCCATTTATCGAAAAATAGGCTATATATCATACTAACATAAACCGAAACGAAGCGAGGGTGGGTCGCTAGTATAAATATAAAATACCTTTATTTCCCTATAAAAAATAAGAAGATTTAAATTTACATTATGTGTAGGTATAGGTACATTATTTAATTTTAATATTATTCATTTTTGTTTCCTTTTTAATCAGGAACCCCTCTCAGGTGAAAGCTTCTTCCAAAGATTGTGATTTTTCTCGGTCTTCGGCTATCTGTCGCCATTTTGGTCCTGCGTTTTTTGATGTGATGTTCCCAGCGTGCTTAAGGCTTCCCTTTATTGTGTTTACCCAGTGGGCCTTTCCATTCAGTGACAGTTTTGGTCCATCCGCAGTCTTTAAGACACGCTACATGTCCTGCCCATTTCCATTTTAATTTTAGGGAGTTAGCATCTGTTGATTTTGTTAGTTATTTTCTCATGTCTTATCTTGTATAATTTTTAAAAAGATAAAAAAGATAAAAGATATTTATTCAGTAAGTAGGCCGCACGGGCACTTTTACACGTCATGAATCTACCAGCGCTTCCCAAGAGGAGACCACTGCCGAGAAGAAACGCCGCAAGAAACTCAGCAGTCAGTCATTTTTTAAACATGTTACAATGGTAGTACTTAATCTAGCATTATATAAAGCAATAAATATTAAATTAAATATAATATCAAATAGCATACGTAGTTCAGCAGGAAAACATGTCAAAAATATTACGAGAGAGACAAGGGGGGGGGGGGGGAAGAGAGGAGAGGAAAAAAAAAACACAGGACAACCAAATAAAAGTTTGATATGCTTTCCCACATCAACGGTGTCCCCTAGACAAACAACTTTGCAATTTTACAAATTATGAATGACTAAGTTTCGGGTTTAGGCCAAGCATTTTTATCTGTTAGATAGTCCTCGACCCTATAGTACGCTTTAGATATTAACGACTTTTTTAAGTAATTTTTAAGTGCTGGAAAGGGTAATGTTTACATTTAACATGCTGCGTTCCGTACTCCTCTGGCATCTGAGTATGTGATTCTTTGTTTTATTATACTCGTATAACCACCGTATAATGTGTAGTAGAGTTCCACATGAGTCATCATCCGATTGTTGTGTTCCGGTGTTGGAATAAAGGCAACCGGTGAAATTACTAGCATAGAAGCATTCCATCTTATCCAGGGTTGGCAGCGCTTTCGCAGAAGATTACAGTCTTGAGATTGTGAAAATGTCTATCGGTCTCAGATCTCACTTACCATCAGTTGGCTTGCGTTCTGGTTTTCCTTTACCTTACCATAAAAAACAAGATTCGGGAATGTATAAATTTTTTATCTTATTTCTTTTTTCTTTTCATATTTTGCCATACTTAGTAAAAATAGTGCCTTATACTGAAGTCGGTGCTTTTTCAGGGTTTCGTAGTGAACAAGGAACCTTTATAGTTTTACCATGTCCGTCTGTCCGTCTGCTCGTGGTTTACCTCGGAGACTCGTTGTGTCACGGTAAGAATAGGTTCTTCACTTTTGGACCTTAAAAGCGTTGAAATAGAGTCGAAAAGTGACGAACCTCTTCTTACAGTGACTATACTATAAAGCTGTAATTTGGCATATTAATTAAAGTGAAAAATATAATTCTCGCTAGAGTTACGTGTCCCCCTTTGAATCTGAAAAATATCTTAAATTAAGGTCGTATAAAGAACTTAAAAGGAAAACTAGCACAACTTAGTAGACTTTTCTAGTGCCTGAGATACAGGGGGCTAAAGTATCAAATAACTCCGATAACACCATAATATTATAAGTAAAGACAGCACCAAATAACTTTATACAATATTCGTTCGTACTTATTGTTGGAGTCCCGTGTGGTTGCCGGGTTAGAATAGTGTCACTCTATGTCGTCTTGTGGATGTCATAAGGGAATGTAGGCGTGTAGTATAGTTAGGCGACGGGCTTGCAACCTGTCACTAATACACTGGTAAACATCTTAGTCTAAATTGTGCAAAATGTGGTTACAGCATTATCAACAATTTTTAAGAGTTCTCTGCCCACCCCACTCTGGGAATGAAGGCATGAGTGTATGTTACCTTATTGTCTTTCTGAGATAGATTTTTGTGTTTGTAGTAAGTGTAGTAACGGCTTCGGAATCCTAGACTAAGCATGGTTTTTTGAACATAACTTTAACGCTTGTTAGCTTTACTGTATATCCATCATATTCAGAGACATTTTAGACACAATCAACTCGTTCCTTTTTCAAACTTGTCTACGAATATCATCTGGGGGCCTAATATGGCTGCGTTTACTGCGTGATAAATTTTGGATAAGGCATCTGTCACCTTCTGACAGGTAATTAAGTACACGTGTCAAAAAGTGACGGATGCTTTAGCCACAGTTGACACGCGATATAGACGCAGCCATACTAGGCCCAAAGATCATCACTAAGGAACGATTTGATTGTTATTTCAATATCTGACTCTTGGACGAAGCCGTAAGAAAAGTTTCATACACATTATATTTAATAAAATGTTTGCTATTAAAAATTATCAGGCTGAACGTTTCTCGATACAATTAAGAGAATAGAGAACTTTCATTATTACGTTCATTTAGATAGTTTAAAGTATTTTATTCAACATTTATTGTGTTGTGTCATTGTGTGCGTACTGAATAAGGGCCCAAAGCACATGAATCCGACGCACGTGCTGGAAAAGGTTGATGAATACCTATAGAGGAAGCGAAAATTGTGTGTTTCGACCGGTGCGCATGGCGTTCCATAGTCTCTCTCTGCCTACCCCATTGGGAGACAGGCGTAAAGGGATGTATGTATGTATCTATATATGTATCTTTGTTTGATGTTGTTGCGATCTTCTTTATGCGAGATAAATGAGTCACTTTTGCGTATCATACTTGAATGAATATGTTAATTGAAGGAAACTCGTGGTATAGCAAATGCGTTCGACAGTAATAGCAAACAATAATTTAAAATCTGGATCATTATTACTTTATAATTCTTACTACGCATTATTCTCCCAAGTCGTTTGATGCCAGTGACACGCTGGTGTATTACAAGTTACAAACAATTTTAATTGACATTGACGGCAGTGAACTCCTTACGAGTAAATTCCTACGTGGGCGATGGTACTTTTGTGTCGTCTTCTTTGCTTTTTAGGGTTCCGTGCCAAAATGAAATGGAACCCTTATGGTGAAACTTCAGTGTCTATCTGTACGCCACGCAGATTTTCTCTAAAGAAGAAGCTATCAACTTGAACTTTGGCATAGTTGTGTCACTGTAATCTGCACATTGCAAACTATTTTTGTACATAGGTAGTTTTTCGTGAGTTACGTTTTGATTTACAATCAAATACGTACAAAAAATTACTGAACCTGAAAAAAAATCATGACTTACGCATTTTACGCATAAAATATAAATACTTAATTTATCTTTAAGTCAGGAATTTTTCAGGTCCAGTTATTCTTTGTGCATTTTTGGTTATGAAGTGGTCAAATTATGCAGTTTTGAAATACATACATACATACATAAACTCACGCCTTTATTCCCAGAGTGGGGTAGGCCGAGCTACAGAATTTCCAACAACTATAAATACTTTTTGATAATTCTGTAACCACATTTTGCACACTTAGGCGAAGATGTTAAGTTTTTAAATAATTAGCAAAAAAGCTTTATTATAATTTAGGCTAATACACCGTGTTTTTTTTGATTTACGATAACTTCGTCATATTACTAGGTATATCCATAGAAACTAATTGGTAGATTTGATTTTTAAATATTGCAAAAAAAATTTTTTTTTCTGTTTAGAACAAAGTAATTCAATGTTATATCTTTGATCATTCTAAAAGGGCCTTTAGAGTTAACTAATAGTGAGTGTCAAATACGTCAATGTTGGCGTAACCATAACCATGGAATTAGTAAGTAATAACGTACATCTGGAAGGTGCATTCCACCGATAACGCGAGCCGAAAGAAATGTACCTGTATGTGGATCTAGAGATCTGTGTATTCTGTGTGGTCTCCTATAATTCGAAATTGACACTTGAATGACAACTTAATACTAGATTTTGATTGAAAGCTTTCAATGCTTGTATTTTATTCTACCTGCTCTTATTAAGAAGTTCAAGACGGCAACTACTTTTTCTCAGTCTGTCCACGGATTTGTTGACGAAGACCACACAGATCCACAGCACAGATCCACAGATATCGATTTTGGAAACAATCAGTTGAATAAGTAAATATTGTTTCGTTTACTGCCCCACCGGCTTGTAAAATTAATTTGTCCGTAAATTGCAATTCAAATATGGTCACCTTTAGAAAGGGACGCAGTAAGCTTTAGCACATTTCTTTTGGCTTGCCAGATGTACGTTAGTACTTACTAATTCCATGGACGCGTATACAAACCTAACAATTGTAAACTCTTTACTCATAAGAATTAAAAGAAAATTGTTATATCTTTTATACTAGTTCAACGTGATTAACTGATTAAATTTAAAAATTAAATATCTTTAAAACCGTAAGAGTTATCATTTGTCTGTCTTTGGGAAATTAACTTTATTTGACCTAAAGAACGTTCCCTTAAAGTTATCGTAAATCAAAAAAAACACGGTGTATAGTATTCCCACCTTCTTTATGTCGTTCGGCTGGCCATCGCTATCCCGCTTGCACTCGCAGCTGACAGTATATTTGTCACTCGTGTGTCATAGAAAAAACGAAGATTACCGATCGCTATTAAGAAAATGGTTGCACTGTACAATCAAGGACTTTAATTGCTAAGCCACTATGAAACCCTGTCATAATGACAGCGTCAAACCATTATGAAAGAAATTACGCTAAAATTAATGATCAACGTTATGCGTGTTCCATAGTGGCTTAACAATTAAAGTCCTTGACTGTACCTTAGTGCATAGAAAATAAAGTTGCTGCTTGGCGGTAGGTTATGGGATAAAGGTGCGCCCACACTGGAGCTTAACGGTGCGTATATTACGGTGTCGTTGCGTAAACAAAAGACGGGGCCATAGTAATAACCTGGGGCCGTTTTTGACGCACCGTAATATACGCAACGTTAAGCAGCGGTGTGGGCGCAGCCTTAGATGGTGGTAGCGATCTGAACGGACCCTGCACAAGGTGCTACCACCAAAAGATAATAATCAAGTCACTCAGTCTTTTTTACCCATTATTCAATTTATAATAATTATCAAGAGTTACTTCGTATTTATTTTTTGCTATATTCTCTTCTTTCTTTTATCAATTACGCTGTTAGCCTAGTTAGTAAAACTTTTGGTAGTACGAGTAAAATAGCTAACGCAAGTACAGAGGCTCTATAATTCTACATAGCAAAACCATATTGCTTTTGACATGTTGTCATATAAGTAGAGCTAAGTGTTTAATTAAGACACAAAAGTAAAACTTCATACAAGAGGTAAAATAAAGCGCGTTAAAAAAACATAATAAAAACGATAAACAAGACAGATTAACATGTTTTTATTGGTAAAACTTTACAAAATATACCTATAAAATTTATAGCCTTTTCTCTAAACGTATGTTGAATTCATCGACATGTCGCAACATCATATCGTACTTTACCCTCAGCGGGTCTTGCAGGTGGTTCGGATCTAGTCCGCTAGGTGGCAGCACGCGGTAGTTGCGCAGGAACGTGGCCAGGACAACCTTCATTGACATCATAGCGTACTGTAATCCTGGGACCAGAGAAAACGAAGTTTAGATAAAAAGGAAGATATTCCAGCTGCGCTACAGTATGGGTATTATTAAAAAGCATTTAACCTTTTATTACACTAGTAATGTAGTAACATATTTTACTTATTATAAGACTGATATTTTACGGTATTTTCCAACATTTTCTATCTAGTCGCTAACGATAAAGACACACTGAGCGACAAGCGAGAAATTACAACTTGGAGAAAGGTTACGATTTCTTTCTATGGAGATATCCATATCCATACTAATATTATAAATGCGAAAGTGTGTCTGTCTGTCTGTCTGTCTGTTACCTCTTCACGCTTAAACCACCGCTGAACCGATTTAGGTGAAATTTGCTGCAAAGGTATTGTTAAACACCTGTTTAATAAGAACACCCGTTGTGCAAAATTTCGTCATTTTGACATCATCGGCACCTAAAGTTAAAATAAAACATAGTAACGACAACGCGCTGGCCTAGTCCTGGCTTCAAATCCTGGAAAGGGCAGATATTATTTAGTGTGATGAGCGCGAATACTTGTTCCTGACTCGTGTATGTTTTCTTTGTATTTAAGTATACATTTCTCTATCAAAGTGTTTATATCGTTGTCGAACCCATAGTACAGTCACGGAGATAAAATTTGGGACTCACCTTAGGTTCAATTCAAAGTCAATCTGACAACAACAATAAATAAGGTTGAGTTGCCTAAAAGTTACAAATGACTTGACATCTCTAATGACATTGACCACTTCAAGCATATTTTTCTTGAAAAGGGTCCCAAATTAACACTCGTGACTAGACATTGGAATATACAGGGCAAAACTAAATGACAGCTAGGGATTGCCTTTATCGATAAACTTAATTATCAATGCTTTTCCCATATACTAGTGATCGCCTTTTAAAATGAAGAATAACCAGAATTATTTTGCTATTTTGTTTCATTGCATAATTTCAATCAAATTTTATTTTTACAAACAAAACTTGGAGCGATCACTAATATATGGGAAAAGCATCGATAGTTGAGTTTATCGATATAGGCAATCCCTAGCTGTCATTTAAATTTGCCTCGAATATTCCTAGGTCTGCTCCTGACCGTACAAGCGTAGAGCTTAGTTTGGGACTAGTCAATTTGTGTGAGATCGTCTCTTGATATTTATTTATATTTCATATTAGTTACCTAAGCAGTTCCTGTTTCCAGTGCCGAAGGTGAAAAACTGAGCGGGGTGGCGTAACCCTTCGAGGAACCGCTCAGGTCGGAACTGGTCCGCGTCGTCTCCCCAATATTTAGGGTTCCTGTGTATGCTCCAAATGTTCAGCATGAGGATGATTCCTTTCACCAAGGTTGTGCCTGATGCTGAAAAATAAACGTGATATGAACAGCATGTAACGAAACTCTTTGCAAGCACAAAATCAATAAAGAGTATTTTTGAAAATTTTTAACTATTTACGTTAAACAGTAGATGGCATGCACACGTGTAATTTATTTATTCATTTATGAAATAAGTAATTGACCAACACATTACAAGTTTTTTTTGTGTAAGTAAAATTATTTTTTAATTTCTAATTATGCACATGCCTTAAATTGTCTTTGTTGGAAGTCTCTTATATGATACGATTAAGGTTTGTTAAGAGATTGCTGTGTAGCGATAAGATCGCCTGTTGTTAACCATGTCACATAAAATCAAATTGTTTTAATTAAAACCGTTGTTTCTATTTTACCAACCACCTTTCGCACCTCTGCAACTTCTTTTGTCGCAAATTTAAAGATACCACAGTTTTTTTGCAAAGGTCCGCTTTGTTCTTATTTAAACAGCAGTAATCCTGCTTTCGTTCCTCTTCTACCATACCCATGATTTATAACCAATTATCAGCGTTGGTGTCAATACTCCCTGAACAATGGTGAGGCGAGCGGCATTTAAATGTATTTCTTAATTAAATACTAACGTAATTTAACATCTGACGAGGTTTCCCTGGTTATCATGGGAACCGGAGGATACATCCTCACTGATTCTTTCAGAACTACCTCCAGATATTTTAACTTTGTTAAGTCTTCAGCCGTTATAAGGCGGTCAGAATTTCCAAAAACTTCATACAACCTAAAAAAAAACATTTTAAGCAATGTAAACAGGGGTCAAGTACCGTAAAATGGCGTGAGTAGGGATTAGTTTCCAATAGACGTAACGTTATTGTCCATTTAATATTTCGTTGCTTAAATACAAAAGCGACACAAACCAAAATGTGTTTGTGTGGCATTTAAAATCAGAATGCTATTTATTTTAAGTTTTAAATCAAACTATATTTGTTTTCGAATTGTGGCGCTTTCGTATTTAAGCAGCGACTTGTTCTTAAATATTTGTAACAAGTTATGTTACGACTTATTTTGGGTTGTGCCCCTACTCAATCTTTAATCCCTACTCACCCCGTTTTACGGTATAAGTTGGACTTCCGAAAGTCATTTTTATTTGATATGTCCCATTTCTTCCATGGGACTATGAACTTTGTAGATATTACGTCATTGTTATGTGCGAAGTTCTTTTTCTTTTATTTTAGGGATAATTATTATTATCCAGTATTGGGTTGAAAATAATACCTCTTTTACTAGAGCCATAAAATCATGCAGTGCATCAAATATAGTAGACAAAAACATATTATAATATATTTATTTGGTGGCCTTGAGTTGGTAGACGGTTGGTTGGCACACAAGCCACCTAATGGTACGTACCATCAGTTGGCTTGTGAGCTCGTTTACCTTTCCCTTAACATAATAATTATTAGATAAATAAAAACTCCGATATAATGCTGACCCGTCTTTATCTGCTGATACGGAGGTACTAAAAGTAAGGTCTCACTTTCATTCGTCGATAGCCCGCATGCTGGTAGCAATCCATTGACGGGTTGTTTTAACATTTTTGAACCGAGAGCTATAGCAGCGAAGCAATGTATCACGTAAGCATGCGGACTATCTCGCGATGATACTAAGTTTTCATCGTACTCTCTATACACTGCGTCTTGTATAGCGGGGTATCTGGACAGTAGCACCAGCGTGAACCCGATGCCGGTGGCTGAGGTGTCCGTGCCAGCAACCAACATAAGCATTGCCTCTTTACGGATCTCAGCGTCTGTAAAGCTCGTGGTTTTCATCATCTTGTCGATAAAATCTACAGGTGCATCTGCATCTGTGAAGAAGAAATGTTTTTAGATTCACCACCGCCAATTCTTTTTTTAGGATTCTAGTAGCAAAATGGTAAATAAGGAACCACTCTTGTCCAACAAGCCATAGTGACACGAGATGTGTAGCCACCCAAGCGGAGCGCTCAAATGCCATTATGGTTGTTTAGTCTCACGGTAACCCTCTATTTTTCACTGTGAATGCGAGGAAGAAAAACGATGTTCCACATAAAATTACAATGTTGGTTATGTCAAAGTTTATGAAAGTTTCTTACTTTGTTCCGCGGTTTTTCTTGTCTTTTTTCAATCTTGAAAAATATTTTAAAACTAATTGGACCATGCATAATGAAATGAAATCATCCTTTAAATAATTAAATAGATTCTTCTTCGTAATAATAAATTGTGTTTCACGAAATTAAATCGCTATTTTTCATATTTTTGCACAGTGGACATTTTGAGGTTATTTCCACGCTCAAAAAATGGTTCATACATAATACATACATAGGTACATATCTTCACGCCTGTAATCCCAGAGTGGGATAGGCAGAGCTACAGAACTACCTTCAAGTTTAAAAACTTATTGATAATTCAGTAACCACTTTTTGCACAAATAGGCTAAGATGTTTACCAGCGTATTCGTGACAGGTTGCAAGCCCATCGCCTAACAGTACTACAAGCTAATCACTGAAAATGGCGATAATACTCCATTCACAAACACCGTGGGATTCCAAAGCAAAAAAAAAAACTATAGTCCCTGGGGATTAATAAGGAGCTTTAGTCCCGATGTGCAGAGACTAAAGTAAAGTTTTAAGAGCATGAGAAGTGAAAAAGTACTTACCTTGCTTACAAAGGCCATTAATTGATTTACGCTTGTCCTTTATAATCTGAAATGAGTCAAACTTTTAACTTGGCAATATAAAGGTGCTATTTGGAGTGGATTTAACATAATGTAATTTTTACCCATACAAAGCTGCTGCGTTCCTCTTTTTTTGCCAAACAATACAGATCTTTTCCTTGAAGGTCAAATTATTCTCTAGTAATGAATTAAATAGTTCAGTTTTATTTTCAAATTCCTCTTACCATTATTAAGTAATTCATAGTTTTTCATAATTAGCGTTACAATGATCTTATTCCTGTTTTCCATTCGAACGCCCGCATTTCCAGTAACCTCATATAATATTTTTGTTTCATTGGAAGTTCATGCCATGGTATGTTCGTCTTGAACGTGACTTTGTCTGTCTGTCTGTTACGACTTTATAGCTAAACCGTTCAACCTATTTCGATACAAGTTATAGAGATAACTCGCCGAAGAACCCTGAACCTGCTCACAACTAAGCAATTAATGATCTTTGTCTATAACTTTAAAGAAGGAAAGGGTTATCTCGAAAAATAAGATACCGTAAAACTACACAACTATGGTCCTAGCCTGTAACAATAGTTCAATTTTCCTCATTACATTAATCTAAAGTATGATACCTTACGGCTATTATTGCTGGGTAGGGTATAAATATGTACTGTTTAGCCTAAAGTTTGTTGTTTGGTTTAATATTAATATTAATTGCTTTATATAATGCTAGATGAAGTAATACCATTATTGTAACTAATATGTTTAAAAAATGACTGACTGCTGAGTTTCTTGCGGCGTTTCTTCTCAGCAGTGTCTCCTTTTGGGAAGCGCTGGTAGATTCCTGACGTGTAAAAGTGCCCGTACGGCCTACTTACTGAATAAATGTCTTTTTCATCACACTTGCTCGGAAAAGGTTTTATAACACGCAGGCGTTTAGGGTAGTTATAGCCGACTTAGCTCCCGCGGGAGTTATAGATTTTCATAACTCCCTAGGGAGTTATGAGTTTAGTTTTAAAATATAGAATCCACTTGTACATCATTTCAGACCAAGGAGGTGTAAAATCAGCCAAGGTTTATTTCCTATATTCAAAACTTGGCTACAAACCAATTTTACTGTTTAATTAAACTTATACGGCACATTTGTCTGCATTATATTTCTATTTTACCATTATTTCAGAGACATTCGCAATTATTTTATTAAATTTCATTTTGGAAATTTGTACAATCTGGCAGAATGGCCTGTATTTGTCAAGTTTAAAAAAAAAGCAATTCTAAGCATTATCTGTGGAGGACTAAAAAAAGTTGTAAACTCTTTTAGCTTAGCAAATCGAGTTCATTTAATTTTGTTTGATTGTTGTTTCCGAAGCGTATTTTGTTTAAAGGTACGAAAAAAACAAACTAAATAATATGACTTCCTCATCGGAAGAATCTGTAGTGACATCAACACCACCTGATTTGTTAAATGCGGCTCAACTACTCAACAATGATTTGCTGCCAGCGAAATCTAAAGAAAAGGTTTTTTTTTCTATTTGTTTTTTATTTCCTCGCTAATGTGATGAAAATCATTGTGTGTATCATGGGCAATAAGGAGATTGCAAACTCGAGTCATTAAAAGCCTAATAGTCTCTCGTTAGCAATCCTCTTCTTACCGCCCTTGATGCACAATGTACTATTATCTTAATATCTTTTTTAAAATCGATTGCTCTAAACTCAAGCTAGAGCTAAAGCTATCATATTTTTAAATAATGTGACAAGTAAAATTGGACTATTATTGTAGGCCAGGACCATAGTTGTGTAGTTTTACGGTACATAATTTGAGTGTGTTGAAGTTTTGCTTACATTGTCTATGAACTTAGTCGCATGGTTAACCATATCACGACACCTCCAGTATTCAGGACACAGGCGGTACAAGAGGTTCCACTGCAGCCAGGGTTGAAGAAGACGTCTGCTGACAATCTGCACGCTCTGATCTATGTAGCGTACCAACGTATCATCCCCAGTTTGTACGTTCAGCTTGATGCCAAAAACTGTTTCTGGAATTTTGAAATTATGAGTAAACGAGGACTGTATAGATCTGATGATGAATCCGCGAAATTGCTTTTGTAGTGAAGACTGTGTTCATGTACAGTCAAGAAAAGTGACACTGTAAAAAACCTCATAAGAAGTCTCTTACGTTTTTATTGATTAAGTCACTTTGACATAGTGGGAGATGTGTGCAAAATAATAGCAAAGTTTGTAACTTTTGAAAAACATATTTTGCTTACGACTTATAGATTCAAAGGTGCACTTGGTGAGAAACGGCCACAAGGAGACGTCACCAGCTCCAGCTTTGGGCTTTAACTGGTCCACCAGAACGGCGCCCTGGACGGCGAAGGTCTCCACCAAACCGTGGAGGTGTTTCAGACCAAAGAGGGGGGCGAGAGCCTTGCGACGTGGACGCCAGATTGCAACTGTAACACTATCTTTGTCAGACATTTGTCCTGACGCCAAAGCGGAAGCGACAAGGAATTGACTTATATTTACGAAGTACCATAAAACGGGGTGAGTAGGGACACACCCTTAAATAAATCATAACTTGTTACAAACACGAACAAGTATTAAATAATTGCAGTCTTATAACTATTAACAATATGCTTCATTTTAGCTTGTGTCCCTTTTCACCCCTTAATCCCTACTCACCCCATTTTACGGTAACTTTAATTAAGCTTTGAGGACAACCTATTTCCAACAGTATAAGCATGTCTCGGTTAACGATGACGGAATATAAGTATAATATCTTAATGATAAAACATAGTAACTTGTCACTAACCTGGAGCGAATATGCTCAAGTAGCCCAAGGTATCGTAGATAACGTCTATAAGGGACGTGTTTTTTTCTAGACAGCTCTTCGAAATAAACTCCGCCACAACAGGGTCTGCTGTACCTTCAATCAATTAAAAGGGTCTATAGGTATTCCGTTTTGGTGATTTTTTTTTGGCCGAATGCATTATTTATTACCCAAAGCTTGTACTGAGCAAAAACGTTTTTCCTGTGATCCTTTTTCTATATAGTCACAAGTCTCACATCAGCGCCTGTTACGGTCGTCTTAATCGGTGTGAATAAAACAATTGTCACTTTCTGACAACTATGTTAGTGCGAGAGTGACAAATGCTTCATCCATCGCGATAAAGCCGACTATGGTACGGGCCCAGTGGGCCTAGTATGGCTGCGTCTATATCGCGTGTCAAATGTGGATAAAGCATCCGTCACTCTCGTACTTATTTACGAGTCAGAAGGTGACGGATGCCTTATCCAATGTCACGCGATCTACGTAGCCATATTAGGCTGCGTTTCCACCAGAGCTGTGCGAGGCAGCGAAGCGGTATTGCGAGGACAAATCCACCAATAGGATAGAGAGGCTAGTAAAACAATATCATCCTATTGGTGGATGTTCCTCGCAACACCGCTTCGCTGCCTCGCACAGCTCTGGTGGAAACGCAGCCTTAGGGCCACGGGAGGGAAAAACCTGGCAGAGAACAACAGAAGTGGCAATTACTCCACCGACAAAAGCCTAGCTCAGTTAAATGAATGAGTCTGACCTAACGTATAATAGTCGTGACAAACGGTTTCAGTATTCCGGTTATAAAACCAAAATAATACAAATAGCTTTTTGAGAATGAAAATTGGCGAAATTATACTTTTAACCAAAAATATTTCGACCAAATGGCAAAGAATATTGTAATAAAGTTGAACTGAAAAGATGAACTGGATCAATTTAGTGTGAACTGGGGGATTGCCATGACATTGTTATGCAGTTCAGTTTACGGAAAGCCAATGAGATAGAGCTATACAACTGCTATAGCTCTGTTCCTTACACTGGTCCAAAACCGGTTTTAACCGGTTGTTTACATACAAAAATGGTTTATAACCGGTGAAATTGCATTCCCTATCCATATCTGAATTATGTTTAGTCATGTCATGGTTACCCCCTTGCCACAGTTAGTAGCTGGATAGGGGGAAAGAAGTGTGATAGAAAAAGATAAGATAAGATAATAACTAGTTCTGCTGGTACCTTTTGGGTATGAAACCATGTCATATGATTAAATCAATTGAATACTTACAAATAAATAGTTCGTTGCAGATCCATACGTGGCAAGAACCGCCTTGTTTGATAGCCTCGGAGCCGAAACACTGAATTGCTTTCATACGATCTGAAAAGGTATATCTCGGTACCGATTCATAGCTCGGACAGGGTCATAGCAAAACAATCACAACACGGTAATAGAACAAGATTAATAGAGTCGTATTATTACTTAATTATATATTTTAATGACATTTTTAAGAAAAAAAATATCATTATTACTCATATTATGTTTGTGGACTTATTTTCATTGTCATTTTTTTATATTATTTTCAACAGTTTTTAAACGTCACATGCTTAACACAATATTTCACCGACATTTTCATCATAAGAGAGATCGGGTTAGTTCTTAATCCACTTATTGACAGTTTTAAATTTCACCACCAAACCAAACAGCAGTGTTCGCATTGTTGTGTTCCGGTTTGGGGATAAGACAGCCGGTGAAATGACTAGCATAGAGGCATTCCATCTTAGTCCTCAGGGTTGGCAACGCATTTGCAGTCTTAGGATTGCTCTGCAGTCTTGTGAATGCGAATGTCTATGGGTCACAGTTTCCACTTACCATCAGGTGGCCTGTGTGCTCGTTTGTCATCTCTATGCCATAAAAAAAAAAAAAAAAAAAAAAAATAATATTATGTTTGTGGACTTATTTTCATTGTCATTTTTTTATATTATTTTCAACAGTTTTTAAACGTCACATGCTTAACACAATATTTCACCGACATTTTCATCATAAGAGAGATCGGGTTAGTTCTTAATCCACTTATTGATAGTTTTAAATTTCACCAAATTTAAAATATTTAGAAATAACTATAAATAAGTAATTTTACTAAATTCAACTGACAAAATTTTCTAAAATTTATCGATAATTGACGGAAAAATCGGTCAACATACATGAAAAAAAAAACATACTTACAGTAAAACATACAACCTTCTCCTTTTTTGAAGTCGGTAAATGCCTTGCCTTCGATGCCTTCTTTGAAAGTTAATATAATGTCTCTTAAACGGCCCAATTGAGTTTTACGTTTTTTTATAACTATCATTATTAAGGCTGGTTTTAGTGTCACGCGGACCGTCCGTCAGTACGGAACGCACCGCCCAGACCGATCTAATACAATAATGACGGTCGTCCGCGCGGACCGTCCGCATTACTCTAAAACGCTCCCTAAGCTTAATACAGATCGATAGATCCGCACTGACGACGGTCCGCATGACACAAAAACCAGCTTAAACTAGCTTACTATAAAAAAAAACATACGTCCAAATCGGTTCTTTGGTTTGAGACCTTCAATGCCAAAGATAGACACACAGGTACAAAAATTGTGAAACTTGTAAAACCCCTGTTTTTTTGTCAGGGGCCTAATAACATTCTAGGGATGCGGCTGGGGCTTAGAGTAGATGATTTCTATGTCATTAGGGGGAAAATAATAGCCTCATTGCTGCAGCACGTACGTGGCAGCAGCCACAGCCTCCTGAGGGTGTCGGGGGAACGCCTTGACTGCCCCCTCAGTAAATATCTGGTTGTATTTCTATTTGCTTGTAACGCTTTGGTAGCACTACTGTAATGTTACAAAATACATACATACAAACATTAAATGACGCCTTTTTCCTTATTTTTCTAGTCCAAAGTGAAACTTATATAAGTAAGAAAGTTAAACTTTGAATTAATACTGCCGAAGCCTATTAGTTTAAAAGATACGAATAAATTGACTCTACAGCAAAAACCGCTTATCTGCACCACCTTTTTTACAAAAGCCTCAATTTAAACCATTTGTTTAAAGAATATACTATTTTTTTACTTACAGTTTTGATAACTAATAACCTCACCTTATAAAATCTATAATATCATTTACTTAGAATTGGGTTTAACTAGACATTTAAACACTCAAACCTTAAAACGCGTTATTCTCAAAACTTCATGCAGTTAAGTGGTTCTAGAAGTAAGGGGATGATATGGATCTTTGTATGTTCTGCATTTTTATATTTATTATTTATTAATACACTTACTTTCGTCGGTCCCAAGATACTTGTAACTGTGTCCTAAAATAGGCAATTCGAGTATATCGCTGCCTATTTCTTTCGCAATCTGCCTCAATTTCCGCCTCTTCCACGTCCCACTAAGCATCCAAATAGATACCAACAAAACTAACAGTACCCACATTTCTAGAACTATTGATTATTGTAACTGCTTTAAAGTAACGACAGTATGCAGTGGTGGTCTTAAAGTTACAATGATTTTTCTTTTCTTCTTTTGATTTTATTACACACGTTTCAACAGTTGTAAGACAATTAATATTTTGTGTTTTTACTGTAATTGTAGTTATGGCTGCACCGTGTACATGGAGTCGTGGTTTTAAGTTTATTATTAATTGTCACGTTTTAAGTTATTATTTAATGTTTGTAGTAAAGAGTAGGTACTGATACGATGAATGGTTCCTTGAAAAAGAAAAAGCCATTTTTTTTTACGTGTACGTTGCCATAGCTGTTAGAAGATGCTTCGGGTTGCTGTTGAATTGCGTTGTGTTGCTCGCCGCTAAATGGCATTGACCACATCGATTAAATTTCAGACAAAATAAAAAACGGCTTTGATCTTTAATATCTAGCTTAATAGCACTTAGAATTACCGAATTTTATAAAAACCAAATTGTTCATTTTTTTACCTGCTACAATTTTGTTCTTTATAAAATGTTCGATAAAACGTATATTTTTGGAGATATTTGCAAAAAACCGATGAAAAACGTGAAAAAATTCAAAATTTTCAATTGCCAATAACTTGAAAAGTATTGGATTTTTCGAAAAACTTTATAGATGTTTTTTTGCTTAAAATTAGGTCTTCTATCGATTACAATCCGAGGTTATTTTGAAGAAAAAAAAAACACCCCCGAGAAGGGGTGTTTTTTTTTCACCCCCAGGGTGGTGCGGAGTTCAAATCATTTTCACTTTTGAAGTTAAGGGTAAGATGAACCTAATTCCAAAATTGTATGCAATTCGGTTCACAGTACCAAAATTCGGAGCAATAATGCTTCAATGACTGCACTAAAATTAGGCTATTATTTATTATCTTTACTCAACATTTCGAATCTGGTTTTTTGAGAATGGTAAAAAGAGTAGTTTGGTATTTTGAAATACTGGTATTTTGGGAATGAGCGATAAGGATAGATAATAGTTTTATGACATTGATAGTGTCTGAAAAAAAGGTGATTTTGACTGTCAGGGGCTCTTTTTTGCTGGGTAAAATCTTATAGCTTTAGATTATGTTTTCATATTGTCAACATTAAAACACGTACATATTTGTACTATACTACAATATTTCGTGTTGTCATGTCACGTCAGTCAGTCAGTAAAGACCAGTTAAGACTGCACCGAGCAAACGCCGAGCGTCCATTGGCGCCCTCATTACTATTATTGTGTTTTTAAATTAACTAAATAATTTCCTTGCAATCAGACGATACGTGTTTGTAGCGCAACTAAAAAAACAATTTATGGGATACGTAACAAACTTTAATAACAATTACCCTTTGAATAATCAGCTTAACGGGAAAAGGTGGCCACTTTATTCCGTTAAGTTGAGTTGTTGTGATTTGTTATTAAAGTAAGTATGTGATATACCCTAAAAGTTGTGTTTTCATTTGTAGTACAAAAACATTTCGTCTAATTTCAAGAAAATACTTTAGTTTATGAAATTATTACATAACACAATACTAGTAATGAGGGCGCCACTGTACATCAGGCGTACGCTCGGCGCAATCTTAACAGTGCCAGCCGAGTTTGAAACAATACGATAAAAAACAATAGTCACCAAAAGCAAGTGAGTGAGTAAAATGATTCGCGTTTTTAATGTTAACTCGTATATCTTAAGCCATTACTATGGTTTTAGTGTGGAGTCCCGTCAGTCAATGGAATTTCCCAGACACTGCATTTTGTGCGAAGCCGTATTACGAGTTTATCGTAATTCCTGAGAAACTTACCGCAAACTTGTTAGCTGTCTTTCGTTGAACTTGGAGCGTTAGTCACACTTCTGGTTTTAATGTGGTCGCAGCGGGGTTGTGGATAATGTTTTTTTTTTACTGTTAGTTTACGGTCATGAAAATTGGTAATTCTATATATTTCAAAGTGCTCTTTGCTCTAGTTTACTAGTTAATTATCTATTTTCATTTCTCCGTCAAATGTCGGATAGGAGTTTTGCTTAAATACTTTTTAGGCGCCATTTTTCAATATGGCGGCGCGAGCGGTAAAGATGTTGATTGAAAAGAAACGAGCTCGTCAAAATCTACCCCCCCCCACCTCCTTTCTAATTAGGAACCCCTTTTAGGTGAAGGCATCTTCCAAAGATTGTGATTTTTCTCGGTCTTCGGCTATCTGTCGCCATTTTGGTCCCTCTTTTTTTGATGTCATCTACCCATTGATTGTGCGTACGGTCTTCCATTATTGCGTTTGCACAGTGGGCCTTTCCATTCTGTGACAGTTTTGGTCTTTTAAGACACGCTACATGTCCTGCCCATTTCCATTTTAATTTTAGGGCGTGGAATAAAGCATCAGTTGATTTTGTTATAGTTATTTTCTCATGTCTTATCTTGTATAATTTTTACATTTGGGTTCCATATTCCTCTGGCATCTGAGTATGTGATTCTTTGCTTTATTATACTCGTATAACTATGGTTTAATGTGTAGTAGAGTTCCACATGAGTCATCGTCCGATTGTTGCGTTCCGGGGTTGGGATAAAGACAACCGGTGAAATTACTAGCATAGAAGCATTCCATCTTAGCCAGGGTTGGCAGCGCTTTCGCTGAAGATTACTGAGATTGTGAAAATGTCTATCGGTCTCAGATCTCACTTACCATCAGTTGGCCTGCGTTTTGGTTTTCCTTTTTCTTACCATAAAAAAAACAAGATTCGGGAATGTATAAATTTCCTTATCTTATTTCTTTTTTCTTTTCACATTTTACCATACTTAGTAAAAAAAGGGTCTTATACTAAAGTCGGTTCTTTTTCAAGGTTTCGTACTGAACCAACCCTTATAGTTGTACCATGTCCGTCTGTCCATCTGTTTGCAGTTTACCTCGGAGACTCGTTCTGTCACGGTATGAATAGGTTCTTCACTTTTGGACTTTAAAAGCGTTGAAATAGAGTCGAAGTGTGACGAACTTTTTCTTACTGTGACTATACTATAAAGCTGTAATTTGGAATAATTAAAATGAAAAAAGTAATTCTCGCTTGAGTTACGTGTCCCCCTTTGAATTTGAAAAACATCATAAATGAAGGTCGCATGTCTAGTGCCTGAGATACAGGGGGCTAAAGTGTCAAATAACTCAGGCAACATCATATAAGTAAAGACAGCACCAAATAAATTTAAAGAATATTCGTTCATACTTATTGTTGGCGTCCCGTGTGATTGATGGGTTAGAATAGCGTCATTCTATGTCTCTTGTAGATGACGTAAGAGGCGACTAAGGGAATATAAGCTTGTAGTCCTGTTAGGCGAAGGGCTTGCAACTATTACGCTGGTAAACATTACTTAGGCTAAATTGTGCAAAATGTGTTTTTTTTTTTATGGCATAGAGATGACAAACGTGCACACAGGCCACCTGATGGTAAGTGGAAACTGTGACCCATAGACATTCGCATTCACAAGACTGCAGAGCAATCCTAAGACTGCAAATGCGTTGCCAACCCTGATAACTAATATGGAATGCCTCTATGCTAGTCATTTCACCAGCTGTCTTATCCCCAAACCGGAACACAGCAATGCGAACACTGCTGTTTGGGTTGCAGCATTATCAACAGTTTTTTAGAGTTCTCTGCCTACCCCACTCTGGGAATGAAGGCATGAGTGTATGTTACCTTATTGTTTTTCTGAGATAGATTTTTGTGTTTGTAGAAAGTGTAGTAACGGCTTCGGAATCCTAGACTGAGCATGGTTCTCCATGCTCTTGCACGGTTTTTTGAACATAACTTTAACGCTTGTTAGCTTAACTGTCTAACCGTCACATTCAGAGTCATTTTAGACACAATAAACTCGTTCCTTTTTCAAACTTGTCTACGAATATCATCTGGGGGCCTAATATGGTTGCGTTTACTGCGTGATAAATTTTGGATAAGGCATCCGTCACCTTCTGACAGGTAATTAAGTACACGTGTCAAAAAGTGACGGATGCTTTAGCCACAGTTGACACGCGATATAGACGCAGCCATACTAGGACCGCAGATCATCACTAAGGAACGATTTGATTGTCATTTCAATATCTGACTCTTGTTCGGAGCCGTAAGAAAAGTTTCATACACATTATATTAGTTAAAATGTTTGCTATTAAAAAGTATCAGGCTGTGTGTTTCTCGATACAATTAAGAGAATAGACAACTTTCATTATTACATTAATTTAGATAGTTTAAAGTATTTTATTCAATATTTATTATGTTATGTGTGTGTGCTGAATAGGGGCCAAAATCACATGAATCCGACGCGTGTGCTAGAAGAGATTGATGAATATAGACGAAGTGAAAATTATGTGTTTAGGTCGGTGCACCTGGCGTTCCATAGTCTCTGCCTACCCCTTTGGGAGACAGGTGTAAAGGGATATATGTATGTATTTATGTATGTATGTACCTGTGCTTGATCTTGTTGTGATTTTCTTTATGTGAGATAAATGAGTCACTTTTGCGTATCATACTTGAATGAATATGTTAATTTAAGGAAACTGGTGGTATATCTAGCAAATGCGTTCGACAGGTTATAGCAAACAATAATTTAAAATCTGGATCATTATTACTTTATTATTCTTACTACGCATTATTCTCCCAAGTCGTTTGATGCCAGTGACACGCTGGTGTATTACAAGTTACAAACAATTTTAATTGTCGGCAGTGAACTCCTTACGAGTAATTTCCTACGTGGGCGATGGTACTATCAGACCATTGGAACCTTGACCCACCATAGAACTGTATCACAGAGACGTTATGATTTAAGTCATAAGAAGTGTCAAACAAATTGTTTTATACTGTCACTGTGACACCGTTCTATGGTGGGTCAGGGTTCCATTGGGCTGATAGTACTTTTGTGTCGTCTTCTTTGCTTTTTAGGGTTCCGTGCCAAAATGGAATGAAACCCTTATGGTGAAACTTCAGTGTCTGTCTGTACAGTCAACAGCATAAATAAGTGATCATTTATGTACCTTGTCACTTCAATGTCGTGTTTGAAATATTATACAAAATTGTGAAACGATTGAAAGCGACAAGGTACAGAAATGATCACCTATTTATACTGTTGACTGTAGTACACCACAGCAGTTTTTAGGGTTCCGTAGTCAAACTAGGAACCCTTATAGTTTCGCCATGTCCGTCCGTCCGTCCGTCCGTCCGTCCGTCCCCAGTCTAGCTCAGAGACTCATAGTACTAGAAAGCTGTAATTTGGCATGAATGTACATATTAGTCACGCCAACAAAGTGGTAAAATAACATTTTGAAAAATATTTTTTTTTAATGCACCGCCCCTACACGTAACGTGGGGATGTCTTTTTTGTTCTTGCCTACCCCGTAGTGTGGGGTGTCGTTGGATAGGTCTTTCAAAAATATTGCGGGTTTATGCAAACAATTTTTCGATTAAGGGATCCGTTTATGAAATATTAAGCTTTAAAGCGCTATTTTTTGTTAGAGTCAAGTGTCCCCCCCCCCCCTTCTGCCAAAACTACAAGTAAGGTAACGGCGCCTATTACCGTGGTACTTAAGGAAGTTTTCAAAAGAGTCCAAAAAATTAAGGTTATCAAAGCTCCTAAGCGACAAAAATTTTTTTTTTTATTTAAGAGTATTTATTGAACTTTTAGCGTCGTAACTTTTTGGACTCATTTTACTTTAATATATATTGTAAAATAATTATTGAAACCAAAATACCCAAGTGTTCTATTACCGTGGTAATACACAGGTTGTGATTCTATTACCGCGAATTCAGCTTCCATTACCGAGGGTATAAAAAGCAGCAATTTTCTACCATCGGTAATAGGCGCCAGACTCACGATTTGGAACTTAATACCGTGGGTTAAAAAATAAATAATGGCTTGGTTCCGTATATTATTTTGTACATCAAATTTTTTAAGAAAACTAAATAAAACGGTAAAAATAAGATTGTACTTAGGATTTGTATATTGTTTTTAAAAGTTGTTACAATTGTATATAGATACTTGGACCTTTTATTTTTTAGGGTTTTAAAATCTTAGTGCAGACGCGTCCATACAAAATTTTACGACTTTGTATGAAACGCTAAATTTTTTTTTCTCAAATCCGTATAAAATGAAAGATTCATTTTTAACATTGATAAATTGTACATACATTTTAAACCTTTGTTTATTAGTTAACGATACTTTAAATATTCAGATATTTTTGATTGGTTGTCAAAATTGAAAAGTTATATTTATAGGCCACGACTATAAAGGTAATAAACGAATATAAACTAGTATAATTTATAGTTAAATACATAAATAAATATAATATACCTAAGTATTAAAAAGAAATGATTTATGATATGCAGTAAGTAAACACGGAAATTTCTTACTGATGAGTAAAATTCTCAACTTTATCAAAGAAATCTGTACTTACGGTACTCTAAATGTGATAAATTTAATAGAAGACTAAAATGTCACTCGGTAATAGACACTTCTTTAGGAACCTATTACCGACCCAAACAAATATTGAATGGGTCGGTAATAGACTCCCATACATTCTATTACCGAGGGTTATCTGATCATACCATCGGTAATAGACTCAATATGGAGTGTTTGAAAAATCTAATTCCGACCCATAAAAACAAACGGATACAGTTTTATTTTCATTACAAATCAAAAGTATATAATACAACCTTGGTATAAAACCAAAATTACATAACTGGTATGTAAATACACGATTTTATCTCAATATTTAAACCACTTGACAATTTAAACTACAAATTCAGTACTGAAGTTTTCGTTAAAAAATAAGGGTTTGTTGAATACTTTCCATACCACGGAAATAGTTCTTTGAAAGCGTGAATAGATCAAGATTGCAATCACCGTAAGAGAGTATGTATAACCGATCGCATTTACCAAAAATAAAGTATAAATAACCCAAATCAAAAAAATCTATTACCGGGGTATACCACGGTATTAGCACAGTCTATAAACCAATACAGTCGTTCGACGAAGCCGTCTAGACAGGGCAATCGTGCGGGGTGTGAGGGGCGAGGGGCGGGTAGGGCGAGCCCGAGCTGCATACGTCGCCATTGTTAGTAGCTCGGGACATATCTTTCAGGGCTACTGCGTGTCGTGTGTTGTATTTTGATGTGTTTAGAATAAAAAATGGTGCATACGACATGTGCTGTGCGAGAATGCAATTCATCATCTCGCACAAATAAAGATCTGCGATGTTATCAATTTCCACACTCAGAAGAAAGGTAAATATATTATTTTATAGTGCTTAATTTACAACATTTTTGTCATGTCATGCCAACGTAAACAAAATGGCGGATGTAAAAGCGTGCGCCTGCCAGCAAAAATTTAAACTTTTCTCAGACAAAAAAATTACATCCATTTTCAAATTTAAAATGGCGGACATGACTTTTATAAATAATAATGGGGGTGCTGATTACGAAAAAGATATCCATGTTGAAATCAAAGATGGCGGACGTTATTTTTTCTTAAAAATCGATATGGGTGTCATCTTCGAGGTTCCTCGGGGTGCCGATTACGAAAATGACATTATTTTTGGAATCCAAGATGGCGGACGTACCTTTTTTTTTTAATATAATGATATGGGTGTCATTTTCGAGGTTTCTCGGAGTGCCGATTACGAAAATGACATTATTTTTGGAATCCAAGATGGCGGACGTTTTTTTTTTTAAATATAATGATATGGGTGTCATTTTCGAAGTTCCTCGGGGTGCTGATTACGAAAATGACATTATTTTTGGAATCCAAGATGGCGGACGTTTTTAGACGTTTTTATGGCGGAACAAAGAAACGTACATACATACTTTAAACCTAAAACCATTACCCTCTTTTTTTGGGCAGTTGTGTAGTTTGTGACAACCCTAGGTAATTACTGTGGTCTTGTGCGGCGTCGGCATTTACGCAAACATCAAAGGCGTCGGCCCACTGTTAGTTACTCTTTACACTGTGGTATTAGTATCCACATCAAAAAATGGCGTCTATTACCGCTGTATTTTATTTTCCATTTTAAACATATTTCCAGGCCAAAAAATGTATAAAAAACACTCGTAAGTCGTGCAGAAAACAATAAACAACCATTTAAATACCATAACATTAGTTCAATTGTCATAAATATTACGTAAAACACTAAATAAGATTCGAGTTCACTTACGTGTGGCGTCACGCGTTAGTATGGCACGACCTCTTTCTGCGCTGCCGTCGCGGAAACTGACGAATTGCAAGCACTTTGTTTTATTCACACACATTAGCGCTAACAGGTCCGTAAGTCAACTAAATCACAGAATAAGTAATAGTACAAGTACAGAAGCGACTCTCTGTGACAGCAAACATGCGAATTTAAACCTATTTAGAACGCGGGAAAGATAATAATACAAGTGCACGCACGGAAGTGACCTTGGTTACATTTTTGCGATCAATAGTGGGGGCGCCCCTAACAAGGCAAAATGCACCTTAAATCGGCGCCGCGCGAGTCTGTATTATTTCGCCCGTCATTAGCTTTACTGACTCCGCCCACCTCCCAGGGCTGGCACTTACTTGTTCTATTACTTTTCCGTGGCAGTTGTAAGAAAACAAATTGAATTTATGATAATCTGTAGTTTTATTATGTAGTTCTTACTTATATGACTAGCAAAAGTTGTCCGAGACTTGTTTGTTGTTTGCTCCGATCTCCATTTCTATTTAAGTAATAAGACGTACTAGTTAGTTAGTTTACTAGTATTAAACTTATAAATATATGTTAATTTAATTATTAATTTTTTGGCATTTTGCTGTAATGTGGTAAATGCCTAATTTTTAGTTTTATTGAATCCCGACTGTGCTAATAATGTTGCACACCTGTAATTGGTACTAGCTATTTAACTATTTTCTTTATAGATACCTTTTGTATTTGTATTTGTTTGTACAACTATTGGTGTGCCTAATTGAATAAATAAATAAGTAAATAAAATAACGTCACAACTATTTGTGCTACCCGTACAGGGGTTCTAGGAGCTGACGCATGTTTTCGACAAAAAATAACCATTTATTGTAAGGACTTTGAACTTTCAAAATCAATGAACAATCAAAATCCAAGAACATCGGTGATGATGTTCTGTGCCCGCTCATAAGAAATACCCATTGCTTCCGCTATCTCCACAATCTTCAATCGCCTATCCTTCATTATCGCATCTAATATTTTATTGACATTTTCATCCGTAGTAGCCGTCAACGGCCGCCCACTCCTAGGCTCGTCTTGAACAGTCTCCCGGCCACGTTTGAAATCAGCTACCCATCTTTTTATGGTAGCATACGATGGAGCAGATTGCCCTTATGTTTTGTTCATATCTTCAAATATTTGTTTTGATGTTAACCCCTTCTTTTGCAAATATTTTATGACAGAACGGTGCTCAATTTTATCCATTACTTACTTGAAAAATCAGTGACCTTATGTAGCAGTTCCAGCATAAAATGCAAAATTGTGACAAGAAAAAAACAAAAGATAGTGCATAATGGCGACTAAATATGGCACTTTTACCTGCCAGTATTTATTTGTTTTTTTTTTATTATATACATCTTAGGCTCAGAACTTTTCAATGCACCCTCGTATCTTCGATATAGACCTTAAAACTTTTTGTTTGTTATAAACTCAAGCTTTATCGTTACCTACTCCGTTACTTAGAAAAGTTGCCATTTGTTTGCGTGTTGTGTTTACCTAATAACCAGCACATGCTGACCTTGTTTGAGCAGGCAGTTACTATTACTGGGAGATCTACTTATTTAGACTGAACGCAGTTTAAGGCAACTAGATAACTGGTTTTTGGTCCGAATAAGTTGAAAACTACGAAACTGCGGACGGGTCGTTAATAAAATAAATAATATTATACCGCTCTTTTTAAGTCGAGGATTCAAAACTGTAGGTACTGATTGTGTCAGTAAATAAGTCCAGCTACTCGTAACTACCTATCTAGATCGAAGTTATTAATAATATTAATAATAATCTTATCTTTCGGCATCCTGAGGCAGGTTAAAAAAAGATAATTCGACATTGGAGTTATTATTTAAGCATCCGTATGCGATGCATTACTTTTTGCCTTTTCGATTAGCCATATTCGTATAAGTACCTACGTATTCAAACAAAAACTTTGGCAGCGCACGGCGGCGCGCGTCGAGACGAGCGCTCGCGTGACACTCAACTGATTCGCCCCTTGCAAGGGGCAGCACATTTTGAAGGCGATAGCGCGGAGTGTCACCGGCCTGACTAAATAAGCTTCGTTCGTGTAAAATTTGTTTTTTAGAAAATCGATCGGTTTGTTTATAAAAAGCGTATTTAAAAATACCGCGGTGATGGACGCCGATTTTGATACCCCCGGTAATAATAGGCGCCGTTACCTTACTAAAAATCTGAAAAAAATCTTCAACGAAAGCGCATATAACGAATTTTAAAGGAAAACTATCACGGCTAAGTAGACATGATTAGTTCCTAAGATACAGGCGATTAACGGGTTTATACCTACTAAAAATCATCTAAGACAGCGCCAAATAACTTTAAATAGAAAATTGTTTCATGCATGTTGATTTTTGAGATAGTTTTTTGTGTTTGTCGTTACGGCTTCGGAACCCTACACTGAGCATGGTCCGACATGCTCTTGCCCGGTTTTTCTCTAAAGAAGAAGCTATCAACTTGAAATTTGGCATAGTTGTGTCACTGTAATCTGCACATTGCAAATTATTTTTGTACGTAGGTAGTTTTCCGTAACTTACGTTTTGATTTACAACCAAATACGTACAAAAAATAACTGAACCTGAAAAAAAATCCTGCCTTAAAGATAGAGATAAGATTTTACGCATAAAATATAAATATTTAATTTATCTTTAAGTCATGAATTTTCGGGTCCAGTTAGTTATATTTTGTGCATTTTTGATTATAAAATGGTCAAATTATAAAATTTTGGAATAATTAGCAAAAAAGCTTTATTATAATTTTGGCTAATATAGTATTCCCACCTTCTTTATGCCTTTCGGCTAGCCATCGCTATCACGCTTACACTCGCAGCTGACAGTATATTTGTCTCTCGTGTGTCATAGAAAAAACGAAGATTGCCGATCGCTATTAAGAAAATGGTTGCACTGTACAGTCAAGGACTTTAATTGCTAAGCCACTATGAAACCCTGTCATAATGACAGCGTCAAACCATTATGAAAGAAATTACGCTAAAATTAATGATCAACGTTATGCGACAGGGTTCCATGGTGGCTTAACAATTAAAGTCCTTGACTGTACCTTACTGCATAGAAAATAAAGTTGCAGCTTTACGATAGGTTAAGGGATAAAGGTGCGCCCACACTGAAGCTTAACGGTGCGTATATTACGGTGTCGTTGCGTAAACAAAAGACGGGGCCATAATAATAACAATTTTGTTTTCCTAATGGATGAATGTGATACGATTGTCTTTAGTACCTTTGTTTGTTGTATAAATAAATTCATTGATAATAGTTTACAATCTTTAATACATTCAAAGGTTTTTATGCAAAAATAAATTATTACGTAGTGTTCTGCATTACGTAACAAAATATTACATGTTGAATGCTTTATACTTATATGCTAAGCTTACGTCTTCTTCATTGATAAACGTAAAGGTTAATATTTAGCGATAAAAACAGAAATAAATAAATAAAATAAACTAAGGCAAGATTCTCAAAACGTTTTATCGCGATTAGCTTATTCTGCTTTTTATATCAAACTAGCGACCCGCCCTCGCTTCGCTTCGGTTTATGTGAGTTTTCTGTAACACCCGTACATGAAACAGGATTTTTTATACATATAAACCGTCCTCTTGAAACACTCTATCTATTAATAAAAACCGCATCAAAATCCGTTGCGTAGTTTTAAAGATCTAAGCATACATAGGGACAGACAGCGGGAAGCGACTTTGTTTTATAATATGTAGTGATAATGCTCATGATGATAATGACGATCCAATACAGTGAATGTTATAATCATCTTACCATAAATAGCTCTTATTAACATGGCGGTATAGGAGGCCGCTTAGCAATATAGCATAACACAGCGAAGAATAGGGGAACTTACAGCCCACATTAAACTTATGTATGCCTACTAAGAAATGTAATAAGCAACTTAAACTAAGTGCCACATATATATTTTTTAAAATCAGTCTTACTGTACGTATTTGCATTTAATCAAAGTTGTAAAATACAATTTCCCCGTGTGGTTGCCGGGTTAGAATAGTGCCACTCCATATCTTCCCGTGGATGTCGTAAGAGTCGGCTAAGGGAATAAAGGCGTATAGTATTGTTAGGCGATGGGCTTGCAACCTGTCACTAATACACTGGTAAACATCTTAGCCTAAGTGTGCAAAATGTGGTTACAGAATTATCAACAAGTTTTTAGAGTTGTTGGTAATTCTGTAGCTCTGCCTACCCCACTCTGGGAATAAAGGCGTGAGATTATGTATGTATGTATGTATGTAAAATACAACCGATTTTATATCCTACAACGTTTATTTTGTATTGCTATTGCAATGCCTTACGAACTATAATCTAAACTTAAAATCATAGAGATAAGAGAATTTGCAACACATTATTTAATTTTCGTCCCGTTCGGTTGTTCTTCTCAGGGTCAAGACTCGCTGTTTCACACATCATCATGTCTTCTTCTACTGGTTTTACATCTCTAGAGACCACTTTGATTTCTTGCTTAACTCTCTTCAAATCTTTATATTTATCTATTTTATCATCATCATTCATCATATCTTTATCTAGTTTTATCTCTTGGTGTATGTTAAAAATGTTCTGCGGTATGAATTCTGGAACACTTGAGTTTTTTCCTTCCTCAAATTTTATGAAACTATCCTTATTGTCTTCCTGGGTTCGAAAGTTAAGGACAATATTTGGCGTAACAACCATGTGAATTTCTTTATTACCGATATGGCTTTGATCAGCCATTGTGTTTACAACAGGAACTTTTATTTGTTTTTTCCCATCATCAATTTCTCCAGGATTAGGTTTCTTCTTATTCGG
Organism: Acleris laterana; assembly: GCA_963966035.1. Classification (NCBI taxonomy): domain Eukaryota; kingdom Metazoa; phylum Arthropoda; class Insecta; order Lepidoptera; family Tortricidae; genus Acleris; species Acleris laterana. The sequence goes on along the minus strand of OZ014441.1, from coordinate 18,577,492 downwards.
TTGCTTCGTTGTTTTTGTTTTTTTCTGCGTCGTAACCTTAGGCACTTCAGTAGTGCTAATGAAAATAACAAATTCTTCCTTTCTTTCCTTTTGCTCTGCAGAATCTTTAATTGTTACATTGTTTTCTGTTTCATTGTTGAGCATTTTAGGCAGTCGATATTTAAGAGGTGGTAGTGCTATTCGGTCGTTTCTTCTCGGTGTGAATTCTGCATCATTTGGGAGGTGCAGTTCATCGTTTTCATATCCGTACCTCTCGTAGATTTGCCCCAGGTTGTTTTCGTCGTTGCGGTTAGTGTCTTCTGGAAGTTGTGCCCTTATTTTTAGAGACTCTATGACATCATGGAAGAGGGATCGACTGTCGTGAGGAAGGTCACGCCTTGGGTACGCAGTGGAGGCTAAGAACATGTACATTACGCAGATGAAGCACTGCATCTGTAATGGAATAAAGTATTTGAAAAACATTAAAGGAATAAAAGTAAGATGGAAGAACTTGTTGAGGGTGACAAGAGATCCTGTGTAGTCGCAGCTTGAGCCATTTCTATAACAAACATGTTTTGTTTAAACTCGAGACCTAAATGAACTCGGGGATCTAGTGTAGCTAGATAAGGTAAAGGACTTTTTTTTGTTAAATCACAATGGAACCCTGTCATAATGACAGTATCAAACCACATGAAAGAAATTATGCTAAAATTTATGATTAACGGTATGCGTCAGGGTTCCGTGGTTTAACAATATAAGTTTTTGACTGTACGTAGACAGATGTGTACACCAGGCCCAAGTTTTTTTTATTCTATAATTAATAACTTTTGTTAGCTGCCTGCGTAGAAGTCGTTTATCCTTTTTTATTTGTGACTATTCGATTTTTTCCGTGACTGACTGACTAACGGTTGTGAGAGACAATGCACAGCCCAAACCGCTAAACGTAGGGACTTGAAATTTACCCTTTCTCTCTTCTGTAGAAAAAGGGTACCCAAGGGTACCTAATTTAAGAAAACCGACCACAAAATAAAGAAATCTTAAAACATACTAAGTATATGCGTAAGTACAAGGTCTCATAAAATTGTTTAAATCTGAAGCAAAATCAAATTTTACCAAACTGGAATAAGACTTAATCCGAGATTAGTGTATTCAAATTCGGCGCTTAATCTAGGTATAAGACCTTATCCTCTTTTAGTCGAATCCACCCTTAATCAAACTAATATTATACATGAGAATGTTTGTGCGGGGGTATGACTGTTAGGTACTTTTTTACCTTCAAACACATAAGCTACTTTTCATCCCAATTTTTTTTTTAAGTTCTCGAGGTAATAACCCTAATCACAACCTACGTGGATGAAAGCTAAAGCTAGTATAGTCATATAATATTTACAACACTAAAACTTAAGGGTTGCTTTTTCCGATACTCAGAATATTCAAACCATATTTTTTTTTGTCGTTTATTTTCATGTCACTAAGAAAGGGACAGTCATAGTTTAACTTTTTAGATATTATTGGCCGGAAATCAAACTCTTGTTTTTAATATGTTTTTTTAACCTAAATTCATTTCAGTAGAAACGTCATCATAGAAAATTTTGTGAACTCGCTTTAATGTTACCATCAGCTGTTCAACACCTGCGTCTATATCGCGCGTCAATGTGCATAAAGCATCTGTCACTCTCGGATCTCGTAGTCATTTACGAGTCAGAAGGTGACGGATGCCTTATCTAAACTTTGTCACGCGATAAACGCAGCCATATTAGGGCCCCTGGGCATCTATAATACTCGGTAACACCGTAATATTGCTTTTTCTCAAACATGCTATGTAATGTCGGCGTTATGTTAGTTATTTTAGGCTTCAAAGTGCCACGTTCCCGGCGGAACAACTCGAGAGAACTGTAAAGGAATTTCATACAAAATTGAAGGCCTAGGCCGGGAAGTAATTTTTATTTTATTTTAATATGGCCATGACAGCTGGTTTTATGAACAGGCTGAATATCTAAATTATATTTTTAAAATTTATGAGAAAATGTTATAACGTCAAATACTAGGAGTGCATAAACGTTTGGGAGACATCCGCGCTGTGTCGTGTGCGCCCTCCGCCCGCCCGCCGGCTGCCCGCACCGCCTGAGATCTAAGTTGCGCTATGCCTGATATACCTCCTAATTACCGCTGCGCTCCTGGTACTTTATTTTAACACCCAATTACTTTTCTTCCCTAGCGTGGACATTTATCAATTTACTTTTTTGAGTGATGTATTTTTTATTCAATTGCATATGTTTGAGAAAAGCACTATACGTACCTCGCCGTGAAAAAGGGTTGCCAGCCTCGTAAGTATCCCTATATCACTCGGCCGGCAACCCCCTACTTCCCGGCCTCTGTAGTAATGTACTATTGAAATGTTATTTTCATCACACTTGCTCGTAAATAGTGTCCTAACATGCTAGAAAAATCGACCGTAAATCCAAAATAATACCCGTGGGCCTTTTTTTTACCATTACGCTTCTAACGTACGTAATAGCTTTTTTTTTAAATATTACACGTGGACTCAAACTATCACAATACGTCAGGACCCCAATTCTTGTGCCATTCGATATGAAGTTTCATTCGAGATGAAATGTCAGTAGCATACAATTTCCTAAAAATCTCGCATATAAACTATTGATCTCGACTGTCACTAGAATCGGACTCCGAACCCGTTTGACATTAGCTGTGGTAAGTCACAGACAATGATATTGTAGTCTGCCGAGACATATCCTATAATCTGTGGTCTGCCGCTAATAAGTTAAAAATATGATCTTTTGTCTGATTTTATTTCATTTCCTCGCAATTGTGATGAAAAACATTGTATGTTACACGGGTGGTAAAATAAATACAAATCTCGAGTCATTAAAGACCTCAGCCTTCGGCTTCGGGCTTCTAACAGACTCTCGTTTGTAATTCTTTCTTTACCACCCTTAATACACAATGTACTATTACTTGACAGTAGGTAATAGCGGCCGAGTTAAAACAACCACTACATAATAAAAAACATAGTAAAGGAAGTCGGCTCGAAAGGCAGAGGAGATACAGGTTCAAGTCGCTCAAGATATTTTGTTTTTAAATTAAGGCTGTATTGCATTCAGGAACATTCACAATCTAAATAAAATTGCGTGTGAGAACTAATTAGACATAACTGCCGTAGGGTGACGCAGTCAGGTAACGGACAAAGACCAATGATGGACACTTGATTTTTATTTTACAGAAGATAAAGGGTTATTTGTTTTGCAACAATCAATTTACGACTATTTGAAATTTGAAGTAAAAGTTAGGTGTCTGTTACTGGTGCCTGTCAGGTGAAAGTGTTCAACACTGGTGCCATTGCACTAATACGAAAAAAGGCAACTGCAATTTAGTAGTCGAAACATTCTATTGTCTATTCATAAGCGCATTACATTTAAAATGCTTCTACTATTTGGGTATTTTTTTTTATAATTTATATTTAAAGAGTACCTATTCAAAATGCATTATTTACGTGCAATCAGACAAGCTTAATATGAATATTTTTTGTTTTTATAACAGACCACGGTCGTGACATAAAAAGTGATAACGAACTATATATTGTTGCAAATTCATGAAAACTGACTTAATATTTTAATCCCTTTTTAGGGTTCCGTAGTCAAACTAGGAACCCTTATAGTTTCGCCATGTCCGTCCGTCCGTCCGTCCGTCCCCAGTCTAGCTCAGAGACTCATAGTACTAGAAAGCTGTAATTTGGCATGAATGTACATATTAGTCACGCCAACAAAGTGGTAAAATAAAATTTTGAAAAATATTTTTTTTTAATGCACCTCCCCTATACGTAACGTGGGGATGTCTTTTTTTTTTCTTGCCTACCCCATAGTGTGGGGTGTCGTTGGATAGGTCTTTCAAAAATATTGCGGGTTTACGAAAACAATTTTTCGATTAAGGGATCTGTTTATGAAATATTAAGCTTTAAAGCGCTATTTTTTGTTAGAGTCAAGTGTCCCCCCCCCCCTACAGCCAAAACTACAAGTACTAAAAATCTGAAAAAAAACTTCAACGAAAGCGCATATAACGAATTTTAAAGGAAAACTATCACGGCTAAGTAGACATGATTAGTTCCTGAGATACAGGCGATTAACGGGTTTATACTTACTAAAAATCATCTAAGACAGCGCCAAATAACTTTAAATAGAAAATTGTTTCATACATGTTGATTTTTGAGATAGTTTTTTGTGTTTGTCGTTACGGCTTCGGAACCCTACACTGAGCATGGTCCGACATGCTCTTGCCCGGTTTTTTATTTTATAGACCGATGATTACCATTAACGTTTTATCATTAATTTTCGAATTTAATTTGTTATGTTTCAGAAAAACGTATTTAGTAACGCTAAATCCGGTATTTTTACATGGAACGATCGTGATATTTTGGGTTCCGTAAAACTACACAACTAATGGTCCTAGCCTGTAACAATAGTCCAATTTTCCTCATTACATTATTCTAAAGTATGACACCTTACGGCTATTATTGCTGGGTATATGTACTGTTTAGCCTAAAATCGATTGCTCTAAACTCAAGCTAGAGCTAAAGCTATCTTATTTTTAGAATATCGTGATAAGTAAAATTTTACTATTATAATATTGTAGGCCAGAAGTCCAGAACCATAGATAGTTGTGTAGTTTTACGGTTCATTTTCAATTATTTTATAATGTTGAATATTTTTAAAGTTAATAACTTTACTTGGGTGTTATAGAAGAGGTAAATTGCTGTACATATTAAAACATTATCATTTTTTTTATGTACATGCCATTTTGACATATTCCATAAAAAAACATGAGAATAAGAATAACCTATTTCTATGCACTTAGCCAAGACTTAGGCCCGTATTAATAAACACATCTTGGCTGAGATGCACGTCACAAGATACGTCAAAGTAGACGTCAAACCATAGAACACTGTCATTTTTGACACATCTCGAGACGAGTATTCGAGTTGAGATTAGTTTTTTAATACGGGCCTTAGCCACCTACTTGAGTAAGATAAATCGCAACTAACCTTTGCGCTCGCGCTGCTCCCCTTGCGGCGATCACCGGACTGCACCGGAGTGCATCGGGAAGCGGGGTTGACTGAACTTTCCTGAACTGCAGGGGTAGGGCACTGTTGGGGCCATTTATACCCGACTAAGCAAGACAATACAAGGGTTATGAGTTTAACCCATAACTTGGTTTTCGGGCATATTATGGTAATACTGATGACCGTTTTCGAATCAGGAGGCATATTATGATGCTCACTGTTTTCAAATCGATGGCATATAATGATCTAAATGGGTTAACAGTCATGTCAGCACGCGTATATGTTTGTATTTAAAACTGGCTGGATGGCTATGGGAATCACACTTACATTGGAATATAACTAGTAGTTTATTTACAACTGATGTTTCATAGAAATGCGAATATTGACTATTAGTAGATATTAAAGAACCTATGCGATCTAAAACTGTATGTGTTACTTAAGCTGTTTTATTATTTAACTGATATAACAATTAATAGGTATAGGTACTGTCATTATGTTTTGTCCAGAACGTGTCAGGCTTCGGTATGCGTTGGTTTTAACAATGATCTATATTTCAAAGAAAGTTTGAAATTAAATAATTGCGTTTGGAATATGTAATGGAAATTCTAAATTTTGATCAATTCGGAATTTTGACTTTTCGGAATTATGTAGTGTAGCCAGGAGATACGTAATAATAGGGTTGAGGAGGTTAACTGTAAGAGATTCCTTAAAGGAATAAGTTTGCCTTTGTAAATCCCTGCTATATTTTTGACAATTTTATCATCATTATCTCTTTTGTTCGTACAGTATAGAGTTTATATACTTACAATCCAAGTCCAATTGTAACATCTATTAGACATATATTTAATTTATTTGACATTTCAAACTAGATAAATTTAGTTAATAAAATCCTTAGGTTGCCGATCACTGCTCGATTAAACAGAAAATTGTCTATCCTAGTCGGGAACTAAGAACCATCCGGAAGCTAAGTCTTGCATCTCACTTCCCTTACATCTGGCTTGCAGGAAACCCGACTTTATTGGCTGAACATAAGGAAAGTACATTTTCCAAAACAACCATTTTTATGTTATTACTTGAACCATGAATGCATGTTGTTTTTTTATCGCTTTTTTAAAAGAACAACTTGATGATTGAGAACCATGATAATGTTAGCGTTGTTCTGTCTATCCGACTATCATTATTACATTACAAACAAACAAATTTTCAGAGTAATACGGAAAATTCCCAAAAATCGCGTAAGCGTAGAAATAGTTTCCCGTAAGCCTTGAGTGTCGATTTTTGGGAAATCCTTTCTTAGTGCACCTCAACACCTCATCAGGAAACTATGTGCCAAATTTGGAATCTCTAGACACAGTGATATGGGCTGTAAGTTGATATGTCAGTCAATAACTCAGTCAATTTATTATTTAATTAATACACTAGCTGTTGCGCGCAACTCCGTCCACGCAGAAAAATAAAACATAGCCTATGTCACTCAGGGTGAATGTAGCTTTCCAATGGTGAAAGAACTTTTGTATTAGTACAGCAGTTTTTGAGTTTATTCATTACAAACATACACACACACAAAAATATACATCTTTCCTCTTTATAATATTAGAGTAGATTTAGATTGAAGAAGAAGAAACTGTCTGACCAATGCACGGCCAAAATCGCAATTCAATGGCCAATTTTTTTTTAATTTTTTTTTTATATAGGTAATGAAAGTTGAAGAAAAAGGCTTAACAGCGGACAAAACAATACAAGTTAATCTGCCGCTGTGTTCCCTCGTGGTATACACGGTGGGGCCTGGGGGGTGATTCTCTCAAGAAGCAAAGGTGAACGAATGGACGAGTGAACTTCAATCGGCGAGATTAAGTAGTCCGGTCAGTGCGAACAAAACACATTGTAGCGCGTGCATTTTCAATTAAGCAGCCTTATACGTTCGACCCATCGGCAGGAACCATGCTGCTAAATTGAAAATGCACGCGCTACAATATGTTTTGTTCGCACTGACGGGACTACTTAATCTCGCCGCTTGAAGTTCACTCGTCCATTCGTTCACCTTTGCTTCTTGAGAGAATCACCCCCCTGTAACTAGAGCAAAAATTAAAAATGTACATTCTTCTCCTCAAACTACGCAACGATTGTTTGACGACTTTGAAAAAAAACTTGCGGTTTGAATTTTATTACATTTTAAAGTTAATTCGAATACGCAATGAACTATAAAATTGATTATGTCTGTAGAGTGACTAGACTGACAGGCGATGTCAATAAGACAGAGTTTTAAGTACATTGAAAGTGCTATTTATTTTGTTTGAAAAAATAATAATTTAAAAACTTTATGATTTTAAAAAGTTGCTAAACAGAAGTTGTCTAGTTTGAGGAGTAGAATCTACGTTTTAATTTTTTGCTTTAGTTACAGGCCCCACGTATAAATAACTTGTTTAACTAACATTATGTACAGTCAACCAATTTGATTCCTAGGCCACTATGGACTTTGTCAACGTGACGTTGTAAACCAAATCATAGGGAGTCTCGTACGTTTTGGTTGACAACGTCACTTTAACATAGTCCAAAGTGGCCTAGAAATCAAATTGGTTGACTGTACATACTTAAGATATATTAAGATATAAACAAACACAGTTCCCATAACGATGAAAATACCCTAACATGAGGTCAAATCAGCATAGGAATGCTGTTTTTATGATGCGCTTACTGTATTTATTTTTATACCTATGACCTATAATATTAATTTTTATATTTATAGCTTTATATAATGCTAGAATAAGTCATAATATTATTGATTTATGAAATTCATCCGGCGTTTTTTCTCAGCAGAGGTCTCCTCTTGGGAAGCGATGGTAGATTTTCGACGTGTAAAATTGCCGGTGCGGCCTACTTACGAGTCTTTTATCTTTTTTATCTTTATCTGAAGAATCAAAGTTTCAAAATGCTTTTTAAAGAAAGTTCAGGATGGTTCTAAACTAGATTTCATGAAAATCGGTTTAAGAGATCCGAGGGGCTATTGCATAGGTAACGCACTCGCAATCGCAGTCGGCTTCAAAGTGGAACAGTTGTTTTCATTTTGTATGCAGACAAGGCTTCCATTTTCAAAATGAAAACGATGGCAATAGGCCCTCCGGTCCCAAAGAAGCAATTACCATTGTGCCGGGGGTTTTTGTTCCCTGGTTTTATCTTTTAAATAAAATATCGGACACAACGTCTTTATTACTATAGTGCACGGCCGACAAGGAGTGAATCTTGACACATTGCTCAACCATGTTTTTTTTTTATTAAGGGTGAAATTTAAAATGCTAGGTTATCTTTGTTTCGGCGAAATATGTTTGCCAAATGTACCGTTTCCCAACCGTTTCATTTGCCAACCCGATTTATTTTCCGTCACCGTAAATATTTCAGGATTTAATAGAAACTAAGCTCATCTAACCAAACGACGACGGGTTCTACACGACGGTACTGAAATAAACCCTGAAATATTTATATAAAATCCGGAACTGAAAAGTACTGTTATTCTTAACTTTTCCTTCACACGCAATAAACAAGCAAGCAATGCTATCGACAATGTCAATAATCAGAATTTTCATTGTTGTGTAATGTGTCAGGATAGAGGTACAAGATCTGTAGAGGTACAGTCGAAATCATAAATATGTTTACACTTTAGTACCTTGTCACTTTAATCGCTGTGACAATTTCATATGACAGTTTAAACATGACATGAAATAGACAAGGTACTAAAGTGTAATATATTTTTGACTTTGACTGTACAAGAGGATATTGGATAACATATTATTGGTGGTGACTGTACAATATCTATCGACACGTTATTCTATTTAATAGCTTATTCGTGATTTAAATCTAACAAATAAACTTATTTATAGCTTCCACATAAATAATAAACAATTCGTACGTATACCTTTGAACATAAAAAAATTATCTTTTTTAAAAAGATTTTAATCGTTTGAAGGGATTCGTAGTCAAAATAGGAACACTTATAGTTTCGCTATGTCCTCTGTCCATTCGTCTGTTTGTATGTCTTTATTTCTAGGGCTTTATTCTACTCGGTAAAACCATATTGACTTTCTACCATAATAATATTATTGTTTTAAACTCGGCCGGCACTGTTAAGTGACATGAGATGATAACACGAAATATTGTAGTGTAGTACATAGTATTATGTACGTGTTGTAATGTTGACAATATGAAAACATATCTAAAGCTATTAGGTTTTTTACCCAGCAAAAAGGAGCCCCTGACAGTCAAAATAACTTTTTTTTCAGACACTATCAATGTCATAAAACTATTCACTCTTATTCATATACACGCTCTAGGTAAAGTGTACTTAAAATACTCTGTCCTTATCTGGCATTATGATATTTAAATTTGACAGAAAGACTGTAGCGATTATTCTCATGAAATTTATTTTCTCTAGTATTTTGATTTCCATTCCTCTTTTTCCTCTCGTTATTATTTCTCCAATCGCATTTTTCCCCAGTTTATATTTTTTACCAGTAGCATTTTTTTCATTCTACATTTTCTCCTATTTCTAAGTAGGTACTGTGGCCCTTCGGGCCTTCTGCAAAACTAACATAACCTTAACCTACCTAACTATTTCGATCTATTTCGACTTAAAAGACTTATTAGATTTTTTTGCGAGTGGGGAAAAACCAGAATTGAAAATAAGTTATTGGTAAAAAATATAACTGGCGAAAAATACGATTGGAGAAATAATAGAGTGGGAAAAAAATGGAATGGAAATTTAAATACTAGATAAAATAAATTTCGGTGGATTAACCGCTACCCTCGCCTAGCCTAGCCAAGCCTAGCAAATATCTACTAGTGTTTGTCGATAGGTTTAAGGATAAGATGGCGGCAGCGATTCGAACCGTATACAAGGCTCAATCGTCCCTGATTCATGATAAGCAATGTTACATCTGAGCCATTACCCTTTCGCCTTGTTGGAATACACACATTCTATTGGCAACCTATGTTTGTTACATGTCACTGTGTTTATTCTATTTCACAAACTTTTAATTTGCAATGTATTTGCGGGTGGTAGGACCTTGTGCAGGGCCCGTCCGGATCGCTAACACCATCTTATCCATTAACCTACCGCCAAACAGCAGTGTTCGCATTGTTGTGTTCCGGTTTGGGGATAAGACAGCCGGTGAAATGACTAGCATAGAGGCATTCAATCTTAGCCCTCAGGGTTGGCAACGCATTTGCAGTCTTAGGATTGCATCGCAGTCCTGTGAATGCGAATGTGTCACAGTTTCCGCTTACCATCAGGTGGCCTGTGTGCTCGTTTGTCTTCTCTATGACATAAAAAAAATAAAAAATAAAAAATAAAATATGTACATATGTAAGGGTCAAATCTTGCTAGTTAAATTTGACCCACTTCCCGGTTTACGGTCATGCTGAAAATTTGCATATGCCTGTGATGACAATACAGTAATTATAGTACCATAGAACTGATCTGATAATGGAGACTTAGGGTGGCCATAGGAACTGCTAAATTACACACAATAAATCCGTCGTGTTAGGGCTTGTTAGAATCGTCTTGGCAAGAATTTTGTAAAAAAATACAGTTTGCGACAACAGTTTGTCCCAAAAAAATCATTTTTGACATAAACTTATTGTAAATTTGTTTTTGTGATTTGTAGTACCTACGCAAATAAACGTTTCATCTATCTATCTAATTTAATAATTAATAATTCTAATTCACGAAGTTCGACTCCTATTTGTATAAAGTATTATATTTACGTAAAGAAAATTTGCTCGTATCTTTTCCAACCACTCATCGTATCAGACTCACTCTTTACTAACAAACATTAAATAATAACTTAAAACGTGACTATTAATAATAAACTTAAAACCACGACTCCATGTACACGGTGCAGCCATAACTACAGTTACAGTAAAAAAAATACAGAATATTAATTGTCTTACAACTGTTGAAACGTGTGTAATAAAATCAAAGGAAAAAAACAAAAATCATTGTAACTTTAAGACCACCACTACATACTGTCGTTACTTTAAAGGAGTTAGAATAATCAATAGTTCTAAAAATGTGGCTGCTGTTGGTTTTGTTGGTATCTATTTGGATGCTTAGTGGGACGTGGAAGAGGCGGAAATTGAGGCAGATTGCGAAAGAAATAGGCAGCGATATACTCGAATTGCCTATTTTAGGACACAGTTACAAGTATCTTGGGACCGACGAAAGTAAGTGTATTAATAAATAATAAATAAAAAAAATGCAGAACATACAAAGATCCATATTATGTTAGTAACAAGGGAAAATTAAGACTATGTTAGTACGTAGTAAATTTTATAATTTATAAACAAACAATTAAAATTTACGCACTGTTTAAATGCTCAAATTGCCATCGTGACAACGTATTTATTTATTTATTTATTGAAATAAAGTTTGTAACATTGGAAAGGATGGATAAAATAAAGTTTCCCAAGCAGATATATAGATGGAAAGTGAGTGGAAGGGTCGGAAGAGGCCGCCCTAGGCGTACTTTATCTAATCAATCAAAGAAATACTGCAAGAGGGCCGAATCTTAAGTAGGTACTTACCCGAAATCGACTTGCCTGCATGCCTTGATGTTTGCATGTGGAAGAAGCGAAAGAGATTTGCCAGGATCGTAGCAAGTGGAAAGAAGTGGCCTCTGCCTACCCCTCTGGAAAAAGGCGTTATTTAATGTATGTATGTAAGTAGTTTGTAACATTACAGTAGTGCTACCAAAGCGTTACAAGCAAATATAAATACAACCAGATATTTACTGAGGGGGCGGTCGAGGCGTTCCCCCGACACCCTCAGGACGCTGTGGCTGCTGCCACGTAGGTACGTGCTGCAGCAATGAGGCTATTACTGCCCCCTAATGACATAGAAATCATCTATTCTAAGCCCCAACCGCATCCCTAGAATGTTATTAGGCCCCTGACAAAAAAAACAGGAGTTTTACAAGTTTCACAATTTTTGTACCTGTGTGAAGGTCTCAAACCAAAGAACCGATTTGGACGTATGTTTTTTTTTTAAGTAAGCTTGTTTAGCCTGGTTTAGCCCGGACCGTCAGTGCGGAACTATCGATCTGTATTAAGCTTAGGGAGCGTTTTAGAGTAATGCGGACGATCCGCGCGGACGACCGTCATGTCTGTATTAGATCGGTCTGTGCGGTGCGATCCGTACTGACGGTCCGCGTCTTACCAGCCGTAATAATGAAATTTAAAAAAAAACGTAAAAGTCGATTGGGCCGTTTAAAAGATATTAATTTTCAAAGAAGGCATTGCCATTATAATATATCAGGGGTCATTTTTACCGACTTCAAAAAAGGAGCAGGTTCTATGTTTCACTGTATGTATTTTTTTTTTCATGTATGTTCACCGATTTCTCCGTCAATTATGGACCACATACATACATACATAATCTCACGCCTTTATTCCCAGAGTGGGGTAGGCAGAGCTACAGAATTACCAAAAACTCTAAAAACTTGTTGATAATTCTGTAACCACATTTTGCACAATTAGACTAAGATGTTTACCAGTGTATTAGTGACAGGTTGCAAGCCCATCGCCTAACAGTACTATACGCCTTTATTCCCTTAGCCGTCTCTTACGACATCCACGGGAAGATATGGAGTGGCACTATTCTAACCCGGCAACCACACGGGCTTCTAACCCGGCAACCACACGGACCAATTTTAGAAAATATTTTTTAGTTTATTAGAGTATACTTTTGCGGTGGTGGTCCCGTTGAATCCAAATCGATGGGGGGTTAGGACCTGAGGGAACTCCACAAATATTATAGGCATGCATATGGCGCTGCGATTCTAATGGGTAGGTACCGAGATTAATACTTACTATACCTTTTCAGATCGCATGAAAGCAATTCAGTGTTTCGGCTCTGAAGCAATCAAACAAGGCGGTTCTTGCCACGTATGGATCTGCAACGAGCTATGTATTTGTAAGTATTCAATTTATTTAATCATATGACATGGTTTCATACCCAAAAGGTACCAGCAGAACTAGTTATTATCTTATCTTATCTTTTTCTATCACACTTCTTTCCCCCTACCCAGCTACTAACTATGGCAAGGGGGTAACCATGACATGACTAAGCAAATCAGATATGGATAGGGAATGCAATTTAACCGGTTATAAACAAATTTTGTATGTAAACAACCGGTTAAAACCGGTTTAGGACCAGTGTAAGGAACAGAGCTATAGCATTTTTATAGCTCTATCTCATTGGCTTTCCGTAAACTGAACTGCATGACAATGTCATGGCAATCTGCCAGTTCACACTAAATTGATCCAGTTCATCTTTTCAGTTCAAGTTTGTTACCATATTCTTTGCCATTTGGTCGAAATATTTTTGGTTAAAAGTATAATTTCGCTAATTTTCATTCCCAAAAAGCTATTTGTATTATTTTGGTTTTATAACCGGGATACCGAAACCGTTTGTCACGACTATTACGATAGGTCAGACTCATTCATTTAACTGAGCTAGGCTTTTGTCGGTGGAGTAATTGCCACTTCTGTTGTTCTCTGCCAGCTTTTTCCCTCCCGTGGCCCTAAGGCTGCGTTTCCACCAGTGCTGTGCGAGGCAGCGAAGCGGTGTTGGGTGAAACAATCCACCAATAGGATGATATTGTTGTACTAGCCTCACTATCCTATTGGTGGATTTTTCCTCGCAACACCGCTTAGTTGCCTCGCACAGCTCTGGTGGAAACGGAGCCTAATATGGCTACGTATATCGCGTGACAATGTTTGGATAAGGCATCCGTCACCTTCTGACTCGTAAATAAGTACGAGAGTGACGGATGCTTTATCTACGTTTGACACGTGATATAGACGCAGCCATACTAGGCCCACTGGGCCCGTACCATAGTCGGCTTTATCGCGATGGATGAAGCATTCGTGTGGCACTAACGTAGTTGTCAGAAAGTGACAATCGTTTTATTCACACCGATTTGTGACTACGTCGCAATTGGATCACAGGAAAAACTTTTTTTGCTCAGTACAAGCGTTGGGTAGTAAATAATGCATTCAGCCAAAAATTTTTCACCAAAACGGAATACCTATAGATCCTCTTAATTGATTGAAGGTACAGCAGACCCTGTTGTGGCGGAGTTTATTTCGAAGAGTTGTCTAGAAAAAAACACGTCCCTTATAGACGTTATCTACGATACCTTGGGCTACTTGAGCATATTCGCTCCAGGTTAGTGACAAGTTACTATGTTTTATCATTAAGATATTATCCTAATATTCCGTCATCGTTAACCGAGACATGCTTACTGTTGGAAATAGGTTGTCCTCAAAGCTTAATTAAAGATACCGTAAAATGGGGTGGGTAGGGATTAAGGGGTGAAATGAACCCAACCTAAAATGAAGCATATTGTTAATAGTTATAAGACTGCAATTATTTCCAATAGACGTTACGTTATTGTACATATACAATTTTAATTAATGTAAAACAACATAAAATAATATAACAACCATAACACAATAACTGAAAAAGAAAACTAAAATGAAATAAAACTAACTCTAAATATATAAATTACCTAACGAAAACATTAAATCTAAGAATGGCCCCTGCGGCATTGTACCAAAGATGCTGGCAGCATTTCCTCGCTGGATGGTTAAACTTATACGTTGAGCGAGGAAACTGCAAGCTCTTCGGTCTCCCGTGACGTCAATGAGCCTCTTCGAAACTTCTTTGAAGAGGCTTCGAGTGCTAGGACCCACGGACCAAGGGTCTCGACGCCGAATGGAATAAACATATATTCTAGGCCGAGACCACTATATTTTAGTACCTTCATGCTTTCGGCCGCTTCAGCTGCCGCACCAGTCCTATTAGAGGTCCGGTACATTTAATACTTGTTCTTTTGTTCTTCTTTGTAACTTGTATGATTTATTTTAGGGTGTGTCCCTACTCACCCCGTTTTATGGTACTTCGTAAATATAAGTCAATTCCTTGTCGCTTCCGCTTTGGCGTCCGGGCAAATGTCTGACAAAGATAGTGTTACAGTTGCAATCTGGCGTCCACGTCGCAAGGCTCTCGCCCCCCTCTTTGGTCTGAAACACCTCCACGGTTTGGTGGAGACCTTCGCCGTCCAGGGCGCCGTTCTGGTGGACCAGTTAAAGCCCAAAGCTGGAGCTGGTGACGTCTCCTTGTGGCCGTTTATCAACAAGTGCACCTTTGAATCTATAAGTCGTAAGCAAAATATGTTTTTCAAATGTTACAAAATTTGCTATCATTTTGCATACATCTCCCACTATGTCAAAGTGACTTAATCAATAAAAACGTAAGACTTCTTATGTGGTTTTTACAGTCACTTTGACATAGTCCTAAAAAATCAGTTTCCTTGCCTGTACATGAACACAGTCTCCACTACAAAAGCAATTTCGCGGATTCATCATCAGTGGGGTTATTATGACGTATCGGTGCAATTCATTTTACGCTGAGAGAAAAGGACAGAGTTATGTAACTGCTATAGCTCTGTCCTTTACACTCACCGTTAAATGAACTGCATAGCCATGTCATAATAACCCCCCAGATCTATACAGTCCTCGTTTCCTCATAATTTCAAAATTCCAGAAACAGTTTTTGGCATCAAGCTGAACGTACAAACTGGGGATGATAAGTTGGTACGCTACATAGATCAGAGCGTGCAGATTGTCAGCAGACGTCTTCTTCAACCCTGGCTGCAGTGGAACCTCTTGTACCGGCTGTGGCCTGAATACTGGAGGTGTCGTGAGATGGTTAACCATGCGAATAATTTCATTGACAATGTAAGCAAAACTTCAACACACTCAAATTATGTACTATCAGACCATTGGAACCTTGACCCACCATAGAACTGTGTCACAGAGACGTTATGATTCAAGTCATAAGAAGTGTCATACAAATTGTTTTATAATGTCACTGTGACACCGTTCTATGGTGGGTCAGGGTTCCATTGGGCTGATAGTACCGTAAAACTACACAACTATGGTCCTGGCCTACAATAATAGTCCAATTTTACTTGTCACATTATTTTAAAAATATGATACCTTTAGCTCTAGCTTGAGTTTCGAGCAATCGATTTTAAAAAAGATAAAAAGATACGAGTAAAAGACATTTATTCAGTTAGTAGGCCGTACGGGCACTTTTACACGTCAGGAATCTACCAGCGCTTCCCAAGAGGAGACACTGCTGAGAAGAAACGCCGCAAGAAACTCAGCAGTCAGTAATTTTTTAAACATATTACAATAATGGTATTACTTCATCTAGCATTATAATATAAAGCAATTAATATTAATATTAAACCAAACAACAAACTTTAGGCTAAACAGCACATATACCCTACCCAGCAATAATAGCCGTAAGGTATCATACTTTAGATTAATGTAATGAGGAAAATTGGACTATTGTTACAGGCTAGGACCATAGTCGTGTAGTTTTACGGTAAGTATCTTATTTTTCGAGATAACCCTTTCCTTCTTTAAAGTTATAGACAAAGATCATTAATTGCTTAGTTGTGAGCAAGTTCAGGGTTCTTCGGCGAGTTATCTCTATAACTTGTATCGAAATAGGTTGTACGGTTTAGCTATAAAGTCGTAACAGACAGACAGACAAAGTCACGTTCAAGACGAACATACCATGGCATGAACTTCCAATGAAACAAAAATATTATATGAGGTTACCGGAAATGCGGGCGTTCGAATGGAAAACAGGAATAAGATCATTGTAACGCTAATTATGGAAAACTATGAATTACTTGTGTAATGCGTCGGCTTAGTGCAAGAAGTCACTAAAGGCATAAAATCACTAAGTACAGGTACAAGCACAGGCGGATTCGCCGCGACTTACTCTTTCTAACGCACGAATCCATTTTTTTTTACATTGAATACTTTCGATGTTACAGCCATGACATTAAGTCATTAACTTAACTTTTTGCCTTATTGATTTGATGTAAATTGGTTTTAGACCATTACTAACTTTAAACAAAACAAATTTGTTATTTTTTATCTTTTCATTTTGTTTAAATATTCACTTTTGTTACTTATCAACTTAAAAAAATTAAACAATATGAATAAAGCTATGAAAGTATTTGAGCTAGAATTCATTATATGCATGTAGTTACTTTTAGCAAACCGTAAAACGAAAATAAAAGTTATTATC
This sequence comes from Acleris laterana, assembly GCA_963966035.1. NCBI lineage: Eukaryota > Metazoa > Arthropoda > Insecta > Lepidoptera > Tortricidae > Acleris > Acleris laterana. Next base: position 18,560,273 of record OZ014441.1, on the reverse strand, counting down.
AAGCTTTAATGATTTTTAACAAAATGAGCATTGGATGCACATTACCACTTTTACTTTAGTATAAAATAACTAAAGCACTTTATAAAGTTTAAAAAACTAGGAGACAGCATTAATGGCAATCAGAATGATTTTTTAAAGTAATTAATGATATTTATCGATTTTTGTTATGTCCAAAGACATGTAATTCACGTGATTAAATTATGGTTAGTGACTTTTGGCAAATAACTTGTATGAATTTGAACACCTTTTGTGAAATATTCTTGCACAACAGTTCATATTTCAACTCATTTATACCTACGAGTACGTCTTGCTCTCGCGGTAACGGAGGTCGGCCACCGCGATCGAAGTCATACCGTTGCGGCTGCGACCGGGGATGGACGTTACGCGAGAAATTAGTGATTTCTTACAAAATTAAGCGAAATGGTATTAAATTTAAGGCAGGACGAGGATCTTTGATGTTAGAAAAGATTCTAAATAAGGAGAATGAAGATCACAGCGTAACTACCTTTGTCATTTATTTATAATAAGATACGTGCAAATTACTTTATGCTGTTAAGTTGTAGGTAAGTAAGTATTTCATTCGCGAAATACCAATTTTGTCCTTAGGGCGAGATTTTGTATAGGTACCTAGGTTTTGTTTTTGACTTTTTGACTGATAAGATCAGTGATATTGATGATAATGAGTTGGAAACAAAAGCACTCAAAAAAATTAAAACAACAAGATGGCACAAAAAAATGAAAAGTCTTACGATCGAAACAAGCAAAAAAATTGTAAATCACAGTGTAAGCACTGTGCTGTGTGTGTGTGTGTGTGTGTGTGTGTGTGCTGTGTTGCACTGATGCAATTATAAAAAAAAGTTATTGCCAGGAAAAGCCCCCAAGCCGGGAGGTTGTCAATGCAAGCTTAACTGCCCACTAAATTTCAGCGAAGAAGAACGTAAAAAAAATTGACTAACATATTGGGGCTTAAAAGACTACTGTCGTCAAAAGCATTTTATACTCGCGAACATATCAGTAAATCCTTCACAAAGGTGTTACGTAAAAGCAGTTAGAAAACGAACCATGTCACGTTCTTTTTTTTTTTCTAGTGATGAAGGTAAAATCAAGGTATGTGAAAAGTTTTTTAAAAGTACCCTCTGTGTTTCAAACGGCCCTATAAACAATGCATTTTCCAAGGTTGGCAGTTCTGGTCTTTTTGAAGGAGAAGACCAACGTGGTAAGCATGTTGCTCACAATAAAACCAAACAAGACGATATAGATTTTATAAAACAACACATCGAATCATTCCCTACAATGGAATCGCACTATTGCCGAAAAACGTCTCCCATCTACTGTAAAAGAGATTTCCATATTCACTGACACCTGTGGAGGCCAAAATCGTAATAAATTCCTTTTAAGCCTGCAGTTGTATTTAGTTCAGACAACTCATCTCGAGGTAATAGAACATAAATATTTAGAGTCTGGTCATACACATATGGAGGTAGATAGCATGCACAGTGCGATTGAGAACCAATTGCGTTTAATGCCAGTGTACTCAATGATAGACTTCTGTAATGTTATTCGATTAGCAAGATCAAACAGAAAAAATTAGAAAAATGAAACCCTGAAAAAACCGTACGAACCGATAGTTATGAATCACACAGATATTTTGAACCTAAACGACTTGAGAGATAACTTGATGCAGAATCGATCGATTGACGTCAATGGAGAAAAACTGCGATGGCTTAAAGTGAAATCTTTTCGACTAGAGGAAAAAAGACCGAATGTTGTTTTATACAGATACGATTTCAAATCTGAGTATAAAGAATTTCACGTATTAAAAAGTAATACATCCCAATCTATGGCCCCAATAAAACAGCTGCGAAAACGTAAGCTTGAAAAACCCATACAGGGTTTCAACACTTACATTTTGAGAAAAGCTTACAACCAAAAACTGCCAATAGCAATGAAAAAATTATACCCGCGGAACTTCACCACTGGTACCAGAACTTGCCAGCCAAAGAAAGTCGTGATTATTGTACCTGAAGAAATGTCTTCAAACTCAGAAGACGAAGAGTAAAAAAGATGGATGACTAGGTTTTTTAACTCTTTTTCGTACTTACAGTGTTAGTTCAAAATCAAAGGCTGATCTTTTTATTATAATACTTTTAGAAGTTTTTATGTTTTATAACAGTAAGTAAGTAGTGCTTGCTGTGAGTGTCTGGGATTATAATATAAAATTAAGTTCCTCTATAAAAAAAAAACATCTTTTAGTTATTTTAGTTTGGAGTTACAAATAACGCCATTTTGAGAATTTTATGTTATTGTTGTGGTTTTGTTGAGTTTATATCTGTGAAGTAGAGTTTTTAACACTGTTTATGCGTTGTTAATTAGTAAATAATGTTCATAAAGTTTCTAAGGTAATAATTAAGACTGATGAAACCAAATTTCTCAATTAAAACTGTGTTTCTCGATTTAATTGTGATTAAAATAAAAAATAACTAATTGTAAGTTCCCTTAAAGCGAGAAAGACAAAAAGTCACTAACTACATATTTAGGCTTTTAAAAAGTTATTTGGAATTATTGTACAAAGTTTTTAATTGGTTTTGATACTAAATATATTTAGCTAACCACTTGTGTTTAATTTTTAAATCTAGACCCGAACCTACAACAATAATGTTCATTTGACTAAGTCAAAACTTTGGGTCCGTTTTTCTCGGACTTGACTTTTTGTGGGTTAATGACTTCTTGCACTAAGCCGACGAATGGTAAGAGGAATTTGAAAATAAAACTGAACTATTAATTCATTAATAGAGAATAATTTGACCTTCAAGGAAAAGATCTGTATTGTTTGGCAAAAAAGAGGAACGCAGCAGCTTTGTTTGGGTAAAAATTATATTATGTTAAATCCACTTCAAATAGCACCTTTATATTGCCAAGTTAAAAGTTTGACTCATTTCAGATTATAAAGGACAAGCGTAAATCAATTAATGGCCTTTGTAACCAAGGTAAGTACTCGTTCACTACTCATGCTCTTAAAACTTTACTTTAGTCTCTGCACATCGGGACTAAAGCTCCTTATTAATCCCCAGGGACTATAGTTTTTTTTTTGCTTTGGAATCCCACGGTGTTTGTGAATGGAGAATTATCGCCATTTTCAGTGATTAGCTTGTAGTACTGTTAGGGTCTCCCCAGACCTATCGACGCGGAATCGGCTTGAGCCGGTAAGAACTTTTTTTATGTCCGTGCAGTAAGAGTGAAAATGGTATCGCTCGGCTCGGCTCGGCGTTGCGAACGGAACGACTTCGTTTTCGATCTTATTGCGTGGACATAAAACTTATTTTTGCCGGCTCAAGCCGATTCTGCGTCGATATGTCTGGGGAGACCCTTAGGCGATGGGCTTGCAACCTGTCACGAATACGCTGGTAAACATCTTAGCCTATTTGTGCAAAAAGTGATTAGGTACTGAATTATCAATAAGTTTTTAAACTTGAAGGTAGTTCTGTAGCTTTGCCTATCCCACTCTGGGATTACAGGCGTGAAGATATGTACCTATAATATGTATATGTATGAACCATTTTTTGGGCGTGGAAATAATCTCAAAATGTCCACTGTGCAAAAATATGAAAAATAACGATTTAATTTCGTGAAACATGATTTATTATTACGAAGAAGAATCTATTTAATTATTTAAAGTATGATTACATTTCATTATGCATGGTCCAATTAGTTTTAAAATATTTTTCAAGATTGAAAAAAGACAAGAAAAACCGCGGAACAAAGTAAGAAACTTTCATAAACTTTGACATAACCAACATTGTAATTTTATGTGGAACATCGTTTTTCTTCCTCGCATTCACAGTGAAAAAAAGAGGGTTACCGGGAGACTAAACAACCATAATGACACTTGAACTATAGCCACCAGCGCTTGGGTGGCTACACATCTCGTGTCACTATGGCTTGTTGGACAAGAGTGGTTTCTTATTTACCATTTTGCTACTAGAATCCTAAAAAAAGAATTGGCGGTGGTGAATCTAAAAACATTTTCTTCTTCACAGATGCAGATGCACCTGTAGATTTCATCGACAAGATGATGAAAACCACGAGCTTTACAGACGCTGAGATCCGAGAAGAGGCAATGCTTATGGTGGTTGCTGGCACGGACACCTCAGCCACCGGCATCGGGTTCACGCTGGTGCTACTGTCCAGATACCCCGCTATACAAGACGCAGTGTATAGAGAGTACGATGAAAACTCAGTATCATCGCGAGATAGTCCACATGCTTTCGTGATACATTGCTTCGCTGCTATAGCTCTCGGCTCAAAAATGTCAAAACAGTGTCTATATCGGATGGCATACAATTATTAGTACTATCGTTGTGTCACATAACGTATTTTGTCCTAATAACGTATGGCATACACTTTGTTCCGCATATTTTTAACTGTCCGAAATTGTTGCTCCTGTTATTGTTTGTCCTAAACATTATTTGTCCTATCATTTGATGTGGCTAAGATTCAACCGTCGAATGATTGTGCATAATTGTAATGATCCTAATATTTAATGTGCTAAAATTATTTTGACTACATGTCATTACACGTCACAGTTCTACCTAACACTCCTCCTTGCTTCGCTCGTCGTCGTACCTAGCCTTAGTAGGTACCTAGCCTAACCGAAATCTGACCTGCCTGCTGACTTCACGCCTGCCATAGTTTAGTTTAGGTCCTGCGATTGTAGCCAATTTAATAATAGGCAAAATAATTCTTAAGACAATTCATGTTAGGAATATTATGCTTTAGGTAATTCGATTTTAGAGTTATCAATATTAGGACAAACTTGTTTTAGGACTTTAAATGAGTATGCGCAATAAATATTAGGACAAACGAGTAGTTTGCCATTCAACAGTATGCCAAACATTCTCGGCCAAACATTTTTAGTACAAAGATCGTTATGCGATACGACAGGCACCCGTTAAAACAACCCGTCAATGGATTGCTACAAGCATGCGGGCTATCGACCAATGAAAGTGAGCCTTTACTTTTAGTACCTACCCTTCATATTTATGATTGGCTTAGTTTTTTTAACCACCGCAAAAAGAGGAGTTTAAATTTTACTGCTAAATATGTGAGGAGGGAGTCTGTTTGAGGCACAATAGCTTTTAAATGGGTGAAACATGTTTTTTTTATTATTGAAAGCAGGTTTTCTAGCGGAGATTTTACGCTTGGTTTTATGAAAATCTATCAAGCCGTCAGATAATATCAGCTCTGAAAGACGGGTCAGCATTATATCGGGATTTTTATTTACTTATCTAATAATTTCTTATAGTCCATAAAGGTTAGTTTATTAACTAAAACAACATAAAATAATATAACAACCATAACACAATAACTGAAAAAGAAAACTAAAATTAAATAAAACTAACTCTAAATATATAAATTACTTCGCACCTAACTATGACGTAATATCTACAAAGTTCATAGTTCCATGGAACAAATGGGACATATCAAATAAAAATGACTTTCGAAAGTCCAACTTACACCGTAAAACGGGGTGAGTAGGGATTAAATATTGAGTAGGGGCACAACCCAAAATAAGTCGTAACATAACTTGTTACAAATATTTAAGAACAAGTCGCTGCTTAAATACAAAAGCGTCACAATTCAAAAACACATATAGTTTGATTTAAAACTTAAAATAAATAGCATTCTGATTTTAAATGCCACACAAACACATTTTGGTTTGTGTCGCTTTTGTATTTAAGCAACGAAATATTAAATGGACAATAACGTTACGTCTATTGGAAATTAATCCCTACTCACGCCATTTTACGGTACTTGACCCCTTTTTACATTGCTTAAAATGATTTTTTTTAGGTTGTATGAAGTTTTTGGAAATTCTGACCGCCTTATAACGGCTGAAGACTTAACAAAGTTAAAATATCTGGAGGTAGTTCTGAAAGAATCAATGAGGATGTATCCGCCGACTCCCATGATAACCAGGGAAACTTCGTCAGATGTTAAATTACGTTAGTATTTAATTACGAAATACATTTAAATTCCGCTTACCCTACCATTGTTCAGGGAGTATTGACACCAACGCTGATAAATGGTTGTAAATCATGGGTATGGCAGAAGAGGAACGAAAGCAGGATTACTGCTGTTAAAATAAACCATACCTCCCGCCAAACAGCAGTGTTCGCATTGTTGTGTTCCGGTTTGGGGATAAGACAGCCGGTGAAATGACTAGCATAGAGGCATTCCATCTTAGTCCTCAGGGTTGGCAACGCGTTTGCAGTCTTAGGATTGCATTGGCCTGTGTGCTCGTTTGACTTCTCTATGCCATAAAAAAAAAGAACAAAGCGCTTAGGTTTGTTAAGAGATTGCTGTGTAGCGATAAAATCGCCTGTTGTTTACATGTCACATAAAATCAAATTGTTTTAATTACAACCGTCGTTTCTATTTTACCAACAACCTTTCGCAACTTTGCTACAAAATCAACAAATCTTTAAATTTGCGACAAAAAAAGTTACCACAGTTTTGTCAATTACTTACTTCATAAATGAATAAATAAATTACACGTGCGCATGCCATCTATTGTTTAACGTAAATAGTTACAAATTTTCAAAAATACTCTTTATTGATTTTGTGTTTGCAAAGAGTTTCGTTACATGCTGTTCATATCACGTTTATTTTTCAGCATCAGGCACGACCTTGGTGAAAGGAATCATCCTCATGATGAACATTTGGAGCATACACAGGAACCCTGAATATTGGGGAGACGACGCGGACCAGTTCCGACCTGAGCGGTTCCTCGAAGGGTTACGCCACCCCGCTCAGTTTTTCACCTTCGGCACTGGAAACAGGAACTGCTTAGGTAACTAATTATGAAATATAAATAAATATCAAGAGACGATCTCACACAAATTGACTAGGCCCAAACTAAGCTCTACGCTTGTACGGTCAGGAGCAGACCTAGGAATATTCGGGGCAAAATTAAAAGACAGCTAGGGATTGCCTATATCGATAAACTCAATTATCGATGCTTTTCCCATATATTAGTGATCGCTCCAAGTTTTGTTTGTAAAAATAACATTTGATTGAAATTATGCAATGAAACAAAATAGCTAAATAATTCTGGTTATTCTTCATTTTATAAGGCGATCACTGGTATAATTATGGGAAAAGCATCGATAATTAAGTTTATCGATATAGGCAATCCCTAGCTGTCATTTAGTTTTGCCCTGTATATTTCAATGTCTGGTCACGAGTGTTAATTTTGGACCCTTTTCAAGAAAAATATGCTTGAAGTGGTCAATGTCATTTGAGATGTCAAATCATTTGTAACTTTTAGGCAACTCAACCTTATTGTTGTTGTCAGATTGACTTTGGACCTAAGGTGAGTCCCAAATTTAATCTCCGTGACTGTACTATGGGTACGACAACGATATAAACACTTTGATACAGAAATGTATACTTAAATACAAAGAAAACATCCACGAGTCAGGGACAAATATTCGCGCTCATCACACTAACATCTGCCCTTTAAAGGATTTGAACCCAGGACTAGGCCAGCGCGTTGTCGTTACTATGTTTTATTTTAACTTTAGGTGCCGATGATGTCATAATGACGAAATGTTGCACAACGGGTGTTCTTATTAAACAGGTGTTTATCTAATTAGCTAGGACAAATAAACGGTATCCTGCCTGATTATTTTGGCAAAATGTATTGTTTCCGAACCGTTTCATTTGCCTCTCCTTTTTTCTGTAACTATAATTATTTAAAGATTTATTTCAGTAGTACCATTGTGTAGAAGAGCCCTTTAGGTTGGGTTATATTAAAAAATAAAAATAAATAAAAATAAAAACTGATTTATTGTCACATAAAAAAAAACCATTACAACAGTTTCTACAGTTACAGATATAGTTGTTCTGTGACAACAGGCTCAGGTCTCAGCATATGCTGCGAGCTGGTCAGCCGCACAGCGCTGGTTTTCAGCCTGCACCTAGCTCTCGGCTACATTCCAGCGAGTTGCAAGGGAACATTACGCTACGCTGTACCTACCTATAGCTAATAAAGAACGTACAAATATAATATTATTAGACGTAGCTATAATATATAAAAAAAAAAAAAACTATTAACAATATGGTTGGTCAAATCGTGCAGCAGAGAGAGTTTTATAATGTTTACAGTTACAGAATAAAAAGCAGGATGGCAAATGAAATGGTTGGGAAAAGATACATTTTGCCAAACATAATAACACCATATTATTAGAAAAGCGATAAAATTCTCGGACTTAAAATATAAATTCGCTGTAACATCACCTTCCAAAAACGGATCACAACATCGTGATTTTATTTTCAACATTTATTACCTACTAAAAATGACAAATAGTGTTGATTGTGTAGATTTGGCGAATATCATTCAAAGTTATAGTGCTTAGCAAATCATTAAGTATTACAAAGAACAATTTTTTGCTATGATAATGTTTCTCTATTATTTTCGCTACTGTCAGTCAATTTCAGTATTGACTCAGAAAGCTTAAAAAATACTTAACAGAACTACAGGCCAATGGTAACTATGATTTGAGACCCATAGACTTATTATTCTAACCAGAATCGCAAGACTGCAATCCTGAGAGAACAAAGATAAAATGCCTATATGCTAGATATATTAAGTACCTACTAGCTTCTGTCCGCGTGGAACTCGTTTATATCGTAGCTCCATACAAATTTTCACCTTCTATTTCACCCCCTTAGGGGATGAATTTCGGGAAAAAAACTATCCTATGTCCTTTTCCAGGAGTCAAACTACCTTTGCACCGAATTTCACCTGAATCGGTTCAGCGGTTTAAGCGTGAAGAGGTAACAGACAGACAGACAGACAGACACACTTTCGCATTTATAATATTAGTATGGATATGTATATCTCCACAGAAAGAAAACGTTACCTTTCTCCAAGTTGTAATTTCTCGCTTGTCGCTCAGTGTGTCTTTATCGTTAGCGACTAGATAGAAAATGTTAAAAATTCCGTAAAATATCAGTCTTATAATAAGTAAAATATGTTACTACCACTAGACGTCTAATAAAAGGTTAAATGCTATTTAATAATACCCATACTGTAGTGCAGCTGGAACATCTTCCTTTTTATCTAAACTTCGTTTTGTCTGGTCCCAGGATTACAGTACGCCATGATGTCAATGAAGGTTGTCCTGGCCACGTTCCTGCGCAACTACCGCGTGCTGCCACCTAGCGGACTAGATCCGAACCACCTGCAAGACCCGCTGAGGGTAAAGTACGACATGATGTTGCGACATGTCGATGAATTCAACATACGTTTAGAGAAAAGGCTATAAATTTTATAGGTATAATTTGTAACGTTTTACCAATTAAAACATTTTAATCTGTCTTGTTAATCGTTTTTATTATGTTTTTAAACGCGCTTTATTTTACCTCTTGTATGAAGTTTTTCTTTTGTGTCTTAATTAAACACTTAGCTCTATTATGACAACATAATTATCACCTCACTTATCCTTGTTGGTATTCTAGTTGATAAGAAAAAATCTATGTGATAAAAGTAGGTAAAAGGTAGGTGTAGGTAAAACAAATAAAACTTACTTCTTGATCATGATTAATATTGTAGCTCAATATTTCCTATTTTGTAACATGAGTAAGTATAAAACTTGATATATCTTGAGACAGAACTAAAATACACAGGCGTTGACAGGTAAAAGTAATTTTAAACAATAAATTAAGACAGTTTTTTGTATTTCTAGTTTTTTTCTCGAGTCGTTCCTCTACCACCTAACGCATATTAAAACTATCACGACTATAGACTCCGCTTAGCATAGAAAGGTGACTCCAAAAGGTTCGCTCGCGGTGGAAACACTTGAAGTCATCGATGTATGCTAAACCGAGTCCACGGGGCCCACTCCGCTCACAGTAGAAACCCTGCTTTAAGACGGGAATCTTGTCCGAGATCAGGGTAGTGATTCTCTCAACAACGCTGGTCGGACGGACGAACGAGTGAAGGTCCAAGCGGCGAGTTTAAGTAGTCCCGTCAGTGTGAACAAAACATATTTTACCGCGTGCATTTTCAATTAAGTAGCATGGTTTCTGCCGATGGATCGAACGTATAAGGCTGCTTAATTGAAAATGCACGCGCTAAAATGTGTCTTGTTCGCTCTGACGGGACTACTTAAACTCGCCGCTGCGAGTCCGTTGTTTTTGAGATAATCACTACCCAGTGTTTATTATGGCTTTGAGAAGGGAATCGAGCATATAGGCCACCTGATAGTAAGTGAGATCCGTGACCCATAGACAATTTTATTAGACCTCTAATGATTTTACTTAATTAAGACTTATCAAACTTTTGTTCCAAAAATTACAATGTTAGTTTCTTGATCGTATTTGGTTTGAAATAAAATTTTTGCAGATATATGCTCGGTTTTTTTACCCTGGTTATTTTTAACGCCCTACGTAAAGAGGGGGTTAGGGATAAGTTCGATGCTTCTGTCTTTGACATTGTTATTCTCAAATGGATGGACTGATGTAGATGCATTTTTTTACAAAACAAGAGTTGAATTGGTGGGGTTCTTAAATATATGTGATGAGGATCAGAGGGGCTATTGCTTAACGTACTTGCAATCGCAATTGTTTTCATTTTGAAAATCGAAGGCTTGTCTACATTCAAAATGAAAACAATTGTTCCACCTTGAAGCCAATTGAGATTGCGAGTGCGTTAGGCAATAGCAACACCTGGTCAGCCGATCTGGAGATTTGGCGAATTAAACTGAAATGGAGCGTTTTACAAAAAACATGCTTTTGGTTGGATTGATGTAACATTTCTTAACATATTGTATCGTCGTTCGTTTATTTGTGAGTTTATTTGATTCAAATCATACGAATTGTCTGATGTTTGGAATACATTAAACCCGATGACAATGCAATTCTGTTATTTCTTAAATGATGATACTGCAAAACGAAAGTACAACCGGCAAGAAAAATATCTTGAAGTCAGATTCACACACGAAGGATTCCGTAGCATTTTTTTTTTTTAACTTTGCTGTTGTACTGGCTTACATTACACACTAAAACACCTATCACGGGTCATGAGATACAATCTGCGTCGCTATTGCCTAACGCACTCGCCATCTCAATTGGCTTCAAAGCGGAACAATTGTTTTAATTTTGCATGCAGACAAGCCTTCGATTTTCAAAATCAAAAGAATTACGATTGCGAGTGCATTAAGCAATAGACCAGCTTCAGACGGACAGACTTGCAGACGGACAGTAAAGGCTCAGTACTAGGTTCCGTTTGCACTCTTTAAGTATAGATTTTTGACGCGAATCGTCGCGTTTTGTAGCGATAACGCTACAATTGGTACAGTCACGGTAAGAAAAGGTTCGTCACTTTTTAATAGCGTTTTTTTTTTTGGCGTAGCGAAGACAAACGATCACACAGGCCACCTGATGGTAAGTGGAAACTGTGACCCATAGACATTCGCATTCACAAGACTGCAAATCAATCATAAGACTGCAAATGCGTTGCCAACCCTTAGGACTAAGATGGAATAGAGTCGAAAAGTGACGAACCTTTTCTTACCGTGACTATACTTCGTGAGGAAAGTGGTAGTTTGAATAATCCATACTCGTACTGTCATAAAAACATTTTCTAATCCCCAGTTTATCTTTTACCTTAACTGGGAGTTACCGTTATTGTCCCACTGGGCCCACTATATTTCACGACGAGCATCTTACTACCTTCACAATACAAGGTATTTTACCTTACCAAGAAGTAATAAGCTATAATGATTGTAAAAGGACACGACGGCAATGAATTCTGTTTTGGCTGTGGCTTCATTTAGAAATTGTTTTGGAGGATAACGCCTACGTTTATTCGTATAGCGGTTAATTCGTTTTGTATACTTTTAATGTGTTAATAACAACCGTATTCAACCATCGTGTAACTCGTACAGTCGAGGAATTTAATTCGTAGACCACTTCAGACTATGTCAAAGTGACGTAATCAATAAAAACGTAAGAGACATCTTATGATTTTATTTACAGTGTCAATTTGACATAGTCCAAAGTGGGATAGGAATTGAATTCCGTGACTGTACCAACTCTATCATTTCACCAACACCTTCTTGATAGTTGGAAATCGTGGTTTTTTTGACGGCCTTCTTGCCTTTTCTGCTTTCAGCCTTATTTTCGGATCAATACGTCTTGGGGGGCCTTCAAAATACGAGCCTAGTCTTTTCTCAAAATCCGGAAGCGCGCCTGCGATTCCTTTGGTGTTGCGGGTGTTTATGGGTCGCGATGATCACTTAACATCAGGTGGTTTGCTTGCTCACCCGCCTCTGTTTTCACATACAAAAAACTAACCGTTAAAAACTTGACTGTAAATTTTGATACTGTAAGTCAAAAATTTAACTCCAACAATGTGGCATTAAAAAAGTATCCAGTAAAACTCGTAACGCCGAGGGTAAAATAGAATGTATCGATACCTCGTTTGTCGAAATTGAACCGTTCGGTCAGGCTTAATGAGATAAGAGATATTTATACTTAACAATAATTTACGGGCTACCTTTGTTTCGGTAAAATATATTTGCCAAGTTGTATCGTTTCCAAAACGTTTCATTTGCCAACCCGCTTTGTTTTCTGAAACCGTAAATATTTTAGGATTTCATAAAAACTAATCTAACCTAACGTATTTAGTTCTACAAGATGGTACTGAAATAAACCCAGAAATATTGACAAATACGACTCCAGTACGACTCTCCAAAGGACTCGAAAGCAGAAAAAGGACGCGAGTCCTATGCGGGACTCGCTTCGCTCGCGAGACTTGCTTGGTTGGAATCACTACATACTCGTAGTATAAAACAAAGTCGCTTCCCGCTGTCTGTCCCTATGTATGCTTAGATCTTTAAAACTACGCAACGGATTGTGATGCGGTTTTTTTTAGTAGATAGAGTGATTCAAGATGTAGGTTTTTATGTATAATACATTTTGTTTTATGTACGTGTGTTATAGAAAACTCAAATAAACCGAAGCGAAGCGCGGGCGGGTCGTTCTGCAATAAAGGGATTTCTATGTATTGAGTCGATTCTCGTCATTTGAGTTCGAGTCTTAATAAAAAGGACTACCGGAACTCGAGTCCTTTACAATTCAATTCAACTCAACATTTATTCATGAACAATACAATGATTGTGTTTGAAATTAGTATATACACTTCAATACAATTAAATACTATAACTAGGATCACGTACAGTAATAAACTAGTTTTTAAACATGTGCAAATATTTTCATCTATACTATAGAAGCTTCCCCGTAACAAATATATTTACAATTTTTTACTGAATGCGTCACAGTTTGTTACTATTTTTAAATTTATGGGAAGTTTATTAAAGTTTTTGATTACCTGGTTCCTAGTGCAATGCTGCTCTATCTTGTGCAAAAACTAGGCTTCAAATTTTTGGTGCGTGTAAGCAAGCGCAACTTTTGTTCCTCTAGTTTCAAATTTTTATATGTTTTTCAAAAACGCAGTGAGTAAGACAAGTACATATAAGCTAGGAATTGTTAAAATACCCACTGAGGAAGACGCAAAATGGACCGTATCGCTCTTTTCTGTGCAACCAGAGCTTTGTTTAGATTATACACGTAGGTATTTCCCCAGAACATAATGCTGTACCGCAATTTGGATTCCACTAGTGCATAGTATACTATCTTGAGTTGTTCCACTGTCAATTCATCCTTAAGGCTCCTCAGAGCGTAACAGGCTGAATGAATGAATACAGCACTAGTAGTCGGTTATACTCGTATATCCAGTATATATTATAGTACGGCTAAATTATGAAGAATAGGTACCTAGCAAATGGCTTAACAATCCCGTATTGTGACTGTACTTCAAAGTCACTGTACAACTTAAAGCAATAAAATAATTTGTAGTGATTTAAGGTGTGAACGGCGCGATTGCGAGTTCATCACAAGAGTTAAAAAATGTTTATAATTAATGTTATAAATGTTGTATAATAAATGTAATACCACATAACGGGTTTATTTTTGGGATCCCATATTGTTAGGGTCCAATCTCAGGGTCCAATACACTTTAATAAAGTGAAAACGGTTTTACTACGCATAAAATTCAAACACGCAGTAAACCAAAATTTTGCATTTAGATGGAAAAATATATTTGTACACCACAGGTAAGCAGTAAAATTAGTTTCATAAAAAAAACCTCCAAAAGACACAATAATATGACGTAGGTACCTATAATGGAAACGACTGGATGAAAATGAACTACATTTAAATAATAAATAAATTTTATTGAAAAAAACAATGTAATAAAAAAAAAAGTTAGGTTAGAAGTTTTCTAATCTTATCTTACTAATATTTTCTCTGTCTGGGGTCGGTCCCTCATATCTGAGTATCGGGGTCATCATCAGGGTTGCATCTGGAGCGGATGATCTGCCTCCACCAGTGTTCGGTCCAGCGCGTCTCTTACAGCCGTGTAAAATGTTTAATAATTAAGGGAGAGGTCAGTAAAATAAACTTATTTGAATACCCTCATTATCTTCCATCTCGGAGAAACTTTGGTAAGATCTTAGTGTGTCCAAACATGTTAATGACTATGAGTGAATTTTAACTAGGCAGAACGCTTTTCATATTAGTTAATTTTGTACTTGTTTTAGTTTTTATATTAATTGTAGCTTCGTCCGTGTAGATTTTGTTGTAAAATGTGCCTACTGGCTACTTTTATATACTTTTTTCTTTAATCAAAATTGATGTTCTATTACTTGTCTATATAAAAAGTTGATGTAACCATGACACTCTAATAAAAACGTTTACTAGATATACAACGACTTTACAATTAAATACAACAAAACGTTATCAGCACGAAGATAGTTGTAAAATAATTGGAATATAATTAGAAAAATATTGTTGTTGTATTATGTTTTGAGTGGATACATACGATGGCACATTCGCATGGTGATATGAATACGGTAAGAGGCTCTAGTTCTCATTCACTACCTAATTTTTGTCTAACAAATAGAGACGATTATGGCAATTGGAAATTCAAAATGCGTAATTATTTAATGCATGAGGAATTATGGGAAGCCATAGAGGGTTATCCCGAAGGCCATAATATTTCTACTGCCACAATGTTAATGATTGATAAAAAGGCCTTGACGAAAATATGCCTCACACTCGAAGGCTCAGCAATAACGCAAGTAAGAACTGCAAAAACAGCATCTGAAGCCTGGAATGCACTGAAAAATGCATATGAGGATAAAGGTATGGGTCGTCGCCTTTATTTAGAACGAAGACTATATAGATATAGCCTCTCAGACTTTCCAAATATAGAAACATACATAAATGCAGTGATGTCGACTGTGTATGATTTATCCGACATAGGAAAAGAGATCGATGATTCGTCTGTTGCTGCTATTTTACTCGGAGGACTTACATCCAGGTTTGATCCCTTGATTATGGCTTTAGAGAATAGCAACCAGACTGTGACAACAGAACTTGTGAAGTCGAAGCTTCTAAATGAATTGTCAAAAGGCGAAGTGACAAAAAGTGATTCTGCTCTGCGTTCAAAGGAAATCAAACCCAGAAAGGTTAAAAAACCTATTATATGTTATGACTGCAATGAACCTGGTCATAAGCGTCCAGATTGTCCATTAAAGAAGACGAAGAAAAAGCCACAACTATCGACTTCTTTAGTAGCTTTAGGTGCAACAGGAAGTGAGGACTATTGGACTATCGATTCAGGAGCAACCCAACATATGACGTCTAAATCTGAATGGTTTGAGAACCTAAGATCTCTTGAATCAAATAAGAAGATTACTATAGCGGATGGTACCAAAATAGACTGTAACGGTGTCGGAGATATTTCTATTAACACTAATTCTACTGTAAATAAAATAAACGATGTAATTTATGTACCTTCTTTGAATAGCAACTTGATATCAATTTATAAGGCTGTAGAAAAAGGATTTACTGTATTGTTTGATAAAAATGGCTGTAATTTTTATAATTCTGATACTTTTTCTTTTGTAGGTGACTCTATGCTTCATGGTTCGCCCTATAGAGGACTGTACAAATTAGACTGTACTGTCAATACTCCTCGTGATGTGGCTTGTGATGTGCACTCTGACTCTGCATCTAGGTACCAATTATGGCATTTGCGGTTGGGTCATCTGTGTCGTATCGGTATGAACCATTTGAAAAATAGTCATGTAGGTGTAGAATTTACAGAAATTGACAAACAGAGTTGTGTAGCTTGTGTCGAAGGCAAGCAAGCTCGCAAACCTTTTAAGAAAATATCCTATAAGCCTGCCACTTCTATACTTGAGTTGGTACATAGCGACATCTGTGGTCCAATGTCAGAAACTTCTCTACAAGGTAATAAGTACGCTTTATTATTTGTAGATGATTATACACGTTTTATTTTTATATATTTTATTTCTTCTAAGACAGAGGTGACAAAAGAATTTTGCCATTTTCAAAAACTAGTGGAACGGCAAACTGGAGCTCAAATAAAGGCTGTTAGGACGGATAACGGAGGAGAATATGTCAACAAAGAATTGTCAGATCATTTTCGTACTAATGGCATTATACATCAAACAACCGTGGTGTACAGTCCGCAGCAAAATGGTGTTGCAGAAAGAACGATACGTTCGGTAGTCGAGAAAGCTCGTTCTATGCTGGCACATTGTTTTCTCTCCAAAGCCTATTGGGAAGATGCGGTACAAACTTCTGTTTATTTGAAGAATAGATCCCCTCATCGCGCGCTGAACAACCTAACTCCTTTTGAGAAATTGTATGATCGAAAACCGAATCTAAGTAATCTTAGGGTTTTTGGGTGTCGAGCTTTAATTCATGTACCTGATTGTCAACGGAAGAAGTTGGATATGAAAGCTGTGGAATGTATCTTTGTTGGATATTCAGATGATCCAAATAGTTACATATTTCGAGACCCTCAATATCCAAGAAGGTTAACGAAATCGCGTGATGTTACTTTCTTCGAAGATTGCTTCACACAGTTGAGGAACAATAAATCGCATGAAGGCCCAAGTACGTCCAAAAACATTCCTGTACCTGGTCCTGTGATATTATTGGACAACGTGAGCCCGGTACATGGATGTCATGATACGACGGTAGAGTTTCCCTCTCGTGCATGTGACGATAGCATATTACCAGGGACATCTAGGGAGTCACAGGTCCCTACCAGTTATGTTGAAAAGGCAAATGATATAGTACAGGAAGAATTTCTTGATGCTTCTTCTGAGCCACTTCCTGAAATATCGTGTCCACCTGAGTCTGAGGTAATGGACAATCAGTCAATCGTAGAAAATCGGAGATATCCAACTAGGGATAGGAAACCTCCAGATTATTTCTCCTATCATACATTGGCTGAAGATAGTGAACCTCAAACGTATCACGAAGCAATACGAGTCGATGATGCTGATAAATGGAGATCAGCTATGCAAGATGAGTATGATTCGTTGACAAGACTTAATACGTGGAAGCTAGTAGATAGACCAGATCGAAAAATAATTCCTTGCAAGTGGTTATATAAATTAAAGACAGACGCACATGGCAATATTACAAGGTACAAAGCTAGACTGGTGATAAAAGGTTTTAATCAAGTTCCGGGAATAGACTACCACGAGACTTTTTCTCCAGTGGTCAGACATTCGTCCCTGCGAACTTTATTCGCCTTAGCCGCTGAAATGGACCTTAAAATGCACCATTTGGATGTAGATACCGCCTTTTTAAATGGTGACTTGGAAGAGGAGGTCTACATGAGCCAGCCTCTAGGATTTGTAAAGGAAGGTCATGAAGATAAGGTATGTTTACTACAAAGATCTTTATATGGACTAAAGCAAGCCCCCCGTGCTTGGAATATTAAACTTAATGAAACACTGATGAAAATAGGTTTTAATAGGTTACATACTGAACCGTGTGTATATAAGAAACTTCATGGTTCAGAAATAATAATACTGGCTGTTTACGTGGATGATCTGATAGTCTTTTACAAGAATGACATGACGTTTGTCAAAGTCAAAAGTGATTTACAAAAACATTTTTCACTTAAAGATTTAGGCCTAATAAAGTTTTATTTAGGGTTAAATATTAAATGTGAAACTGGAAAAATAGAAATAAATCAAAAATCTTATGTATCCAGTCTATTGAAAAAGTTTAAACTGGAAAATGCGAAAGAATTTGATACACCATTGGCTAATAAATAGCAAGTTGGATGTTAACTCTAAAGGTAACGACTCAACTTTTGATTATCAGCAATTAATTGGCTGCCTTATGTATTTAGCTGTCAATACGCGGCCAGATATCGCGTTTGCTGCAAGTTTTTTGAGCCAATTTAATAATAAATGTGGCAAAAGTCATTGGGTTGCAGCAAAACGGGTACTTCAATACTTGAAACGCACTATAGATTATTCTATAATCTATAGAAAAACTGGAAAAACTCTTGAAGGATATACTGATGCCGACTGGGCCAATTGTACTGTCGATCGACGGTCTTACACAGGATATTGTTTTAAATTGGCAGATGGGCCTGTGTCGTGGGCATCGAAAAAGCAATCTACGGTGGCTTTATCCTCAACAGAAGCAGAGTATATGGCGTTGACTGATGCTGCTAAAGAAGCCGTATATCTACGTCGGTTAATTTCTGAGGTATGTAGCACAGAATATCCAAGTGTAACACTATGTAGCGATAGTCAGAGTGCACAAAACTTGGCACATAATCCTGTGCATCACGGCAGAACTAAACACATCGACACTAGATACCATTTTATTCGTGAAAAGGTGTCAGATAATACTGTAAAACTTAAATTTATTAAGTCTAGTGATATGCCAGCTGATGTTTTGACCAAGTGTTTGTCAAATATTGCACATCAAAGATGTATTAAAGGAATAGGTTTGATAAAATCATCACTTGGTGGAAATGATACTTAGTTTAATATTTAAATTTAAGTTTTTTTTTTTTTAGATAAGCTTAGGTTTTTCTGCTGTTTGTGTTTTTATATCGAGTATTTTGATTATAGGCGGGTGTTGTAAAATGTGCCTACTGGCTACTTTTATATACTTTTTTCTTTAATCAAAATTGATGTTCTATTACTTGTCTATATAAAAAGTTGATGTAACCATGACACTCTAATAAAAACGTTTACTAGATATACAACGACTTTACAATTAAATACAACAGATTTCAATTATAGAAAAAAGTAGCCTGTTTTAATCCATATAATAGCTATATTTGCTATCAGATATCAATATTCAATATTGTCGTTTGCAGCTTGAAAGAGTAACAAACATCCATAAAAACAAACTTTTGCGTTTATATCATTAGTAAGGATTTTTTAAGATTTCGGTCCACTAAGCTTCTGTTCGTCTGTCTGTTTGTCTGTCAGCAGGCTGTATTTCGTGAACCATTAAAGGTGGATAGTTGAAAATTTCACAGAGATTCCTGCTCTAACTATACAAATAATAATAAAAAAAAAACAAAAAAAATGGGTGCCACTCATACAAGAATGGTACAGAACCATTGGTGTGCGAATCTGACTACCACTTAACCGATATTTTAATGAAGTGGTTTAAAATTTGCCCACAAAAAAGTCTAGTTTATAATTAAGCTGTTTGTACGGAGTCTACGGTC
Source organism: Acleris laterana (assembly GCA_963966035.1). Classification (NCBI taxonomy): domain Eukaryota; kingdom Metazoa; phylum Arthropoda; class Insecta; order Lepidoptera; family Tortricidae; genus Acleris; species Acleris laterana. The sequence goes on along the minus strand of OZ014441.1, from coordinate 18,540,616 downwards.
TATAATTATGACAAAGTTGTTTATATTGATGCAGTAAATCAACGGTCGACATGGGTGAGAAGTAACGGTAGGTACAAACATACCAAAAAATAAAATTAAGGATTCACCTGACTCGGCGTTGCTTCATTTCAAATGGATATCTGCATACGAGGACGTAATTACATAATACATTCCAATAAAGTAATTTTTATTTTCGAATGTTTCGCCCTGTGGTGTGATCAGAAATTAAACTAACTAATTGTTAAAATTTGAAAAAGGAATCGAAAATTTAACACATTTCCTTGAGACTCCTTCAAATATTCGATTCGTTTTTCAAATGTTGTCCTAAAAAATAAAATAGAAAAAGAGTCGGGTTATTTCAGGTTATCATTCCAAACTTAAAATCGCTGCCTCTTTTGTGTTTTGTTTTCCATTCAAACTATAATTTTAGATTATCAGCAATTGCCATTGCATTTACTGTGGCAATTATTTACATTATTTAGATATTATAACCGTTTAAAAAAATAAAACGAAAATGTAATGTTCTGTGAAATTATTTCGGCCTATTTCAATTTTAGTGGCTTAACATTTTTTGTTTAACCTCAAACAAAGACAAGGTTAACATTCAACAACTTAACGAAAATAATTATTTTTAAGAACCTGTCAATTGAAGGTCAAAGAGACTATTCATTCCTAGGAATAGTTTTCAAATGACCATGCATTGTAAAAATATAGTATTTGTTTGAAGGTTATGTTGTTCTTTCATGGTTTTTGGAAGAAGGAGGATTGGAAGTTTGGTTAAAATGTTAAATCCTGTTGTAAATGACAGCGTCAATTCACGCAAATAAATTACATAAGTTTTTTTGAATGGCAAGGAGATGGCACGCGAGCACTCAGGCCACCTGATGGTAAGTGGGACCTGAGACCCATAGACATTTGAAACCTCAAGATTACAATCTCAAAACTGCAATCCTAAGACTTCAAATGCGTTGCCAACCGTGAGGACTAAGATGGAATACCTCTATGTTAGTAATTTCACCGGCTGTCTTATCTCACTGGAACACAGCAATGCGGACACTACTGCTTGGGGGTGGGTTTGACACAGATTTGAAACCTCAAGACTACAGTCTCAAAACTGCAATCCTAAGACTTTAAATGCGTTGTCAACCCTGAGGACTAAGATGGAATACCTCTATGCTAGTAATTTCACCGGTTGTCTTATCACACTGGAACACAGCAATGCGAACACTACTGCTGGGGGGTGTGTTGAGACAGATTTGAAACCTCAAGACTACAGTCTCAAAACTGCAATCCTAAGACTCAAATGCGTTGCCAACCCTGAGGACTAAGATGGAATACCTCTATGCTAGTAATTTCACCGGTTGTCTAATCACACTGGAACACAGCAATGCGAACACTAAGACAGATACAAAACAATACAATACAAAACACTTTATTGTACACCAAACAAAAACATTACATGGAAACAGTACAATTAAAAACACAGAAACAGATTTATATTACAGTCAAACAAGTCTACATGGTATGAAATGGCCCTTAGAGAAATGTTAGTCGTCCTAGGTCATTTCTTATCTTACTCATATGGACCATCAGTGAAACTCGTGGACGTTTCTCTAAAGTATTTTAATAATCTTCAAACAAACTATAGGTATTCTCAGAAAGTTTCACTATTAATTACGCTGGTGAGCCTAACTTAATTACAGATAGGTACGATTCTGTAAAATGGCTCGTTCTTAAACTCGACGCACCAAATAATAACCGGCGAGTTGAAGTTGTCTCGTCCGAGTGTATAAACTACATGATTGTACATTCTCAGCTAATTTACCCGCCGAGGGCCCATTTGTTATACATAGGTACAGTCACGAGATTAAATTTGGTACCCACCTTAGGTCCAAAGTCTATCTGACATTCTACAACCATAAGGTTAAGTTTCCTAAAAGTTACAAATGACTTGACATCTCTAATGACATTGATGACTTGCATTTGTTTGAAATTGGTCACAAATTAAGACTGCACCGAGCAAACGTCGAGCCAGTGGCGCCCTCATTACTATTATTGTGTTTTCTAATTTCCTTGCAATCAGACGATGCGTTTTTTTAGCGCAAGAAAAAACACAATTTATAGGATACGTAACAAAGTTAATTAACAATTACCCTTTGAGTAGTCAGCTTAACGGGAAAAGGCGGCCACTTTTTTCCGTTAAGTTGATAACTCAAAAGTGAATTGTTATTAAACTATGTCATATACCGTATAAGTTGTGTTTTCATTCGTAGTACAAAAACACACCGTTTAATTTCAAAAAAAATTTTATTGTATTAGAAAACACAACAATAGTAATGAGGGCGCCACTGTAGATCCGGCGTACGCTCAGCACAGTCTTAACGTTCGTGACCATATTAGTTTAGATGCAAGTTTTTTGAATAGCAAATAAATCAATTTATGTTTAACTTACCTACACGCGGGTCTCACTAGGCTTTATAGACCAAGCTCGCTGTGTATAGGAATACCACCATGGTCTATTCGAAGTAATTTAAATGCAAAGCAGATATGAATCCGCAACAAGGTTTTTGGACCGCACGTACTTACTGTTAGGTGATTATATTAAACAACTCGGTTTTAAAGGCGCTATAAGTGAAAAACTTAAGTAAATGACCTAAATGACCTAAACGATGTAGTTGTGTAAAAAACTAATATGGAATTTACGTCAAATTAAAAATATAGAATATCAAACGGTCCATACAGATGTGTTACCACTACATGCAAGAGATAGTGATTCTCTCAACAACGACGGTCGGACGGACGGACGAGTAAATGTCCAAGCAGCGAGTTTAAGTAGTCCCGTCAGTACGAACATATTTTAACATATTTTAGTGCGTGCATTTTCAATTTGGCATCATGGTTTCTGCCGATGAGCTCGAAGATATAAGGCTGCTTAATTAAAAATGCACGCGCTAAAATGTGTTTTGTTCGCTCTGACGGGACTGCTTAAACTCGCCGCTGCAATTTCGCTCGTTCGTCCGACCGTCCGTTGTTTTGAGAGAATAATACACTATTTAAAAATTCAGTTGGAGTTGCTACTTTTTAATAATTAAACAATAATCGGATGTTTCCCACCCAAAATATATTTATGGACAAAAGCCATCTTGTAAGGGTTGCGGTTTTTAGTGCTTAGTCAGGAACGCTAAAAAAGGAAAGTTTTGCGGAAATCAGTAGAGAATCTGAGAATAAATATTTCACGATTGTTCTATTTAATGATTTGATTCCTACAGATCTATAATCTAGTTTTAATGTCATAAATGTTTTTATGGGAAGATGTGCTCATCGACGGAAGTGAATGAACTTTAAGTTGTATAATATATTACAGTACTTTTAAGTTTTAGAACGGTTTTAAACAAGGATACTCATAACATAACTCTTGCCCGGGAATTGAGTACTTACCTACTTACGTAGTTACAATAATTTAAGTACCTTGTATAATTTGTTCTAGTTCGTGGTTATTGAAATCACTACATAGTATAAAACAAAGTCGCTTCCCGCTGTCTGTCCCTATGTATGCTTAGATCTTTAAAACTACGCAACGGATTTTGATGCGGTTTTTTTTAATAGATAGGATAATTGAAGAGGAAGGTTTTCTTGTATAATAAACTTTGTTTTACGTACGGGTATTACAGAAAACTCACATAAACCGAAGCGAAGCGAGGGCGGGTCGCTAGTAAAAATATATTTAAGTGTTAAGTACTTACACTAAACATTGTAAACTTTTTGTTATGTTTGTGATTGTTTTTTTTATCAATTTACTCCAATACAATAATAATAATAATAATAATTCTTTATTTTCCATAAAAATACACAAAAACAATATAAAGTGGATGGTATTAATCTTCGGGGAAAAATATGTTTTAATCGCTGTAAGGTCGAATAAAAATGCGTTTTGAGATAATGGTTTATCATTAATCTTAATCTTACATAAATTGCACTTAAAATCTAAAAAACATACATACATACATACCTTCACGCCTGTCTCCCAAAAGGGTAGGCAGAGATTATGGAACGCCAGGTGCACCGATCTAAACACACAATTTTCGCTTCCTCTACATTCATAAATCTCTTCATGCACGTACGGCGGTTTCGGGTGCTTTTGATTTGGCCCTTAATCAGTACATCGCGAATCTGATCACTGTAGGTCCGTCTAGGACGTCCCCTACGGACATCTCCGCTCATTCTCACTCGCCATATCTCTTTCGTGACTCTTTTTTCATCCATCCCTTCTAAATGACCAAACCAGCATTTAGCATTAGCATACCCTTTTCGATTTTAGTCACTACATCTTCTTTCAATCCACATCGTTCTCGGATCTCGCTATTTCTTACTCTATCTATCATTCTAACTCCACACATACTCTTAGAGCTCTCATTTCAACTGCATTAATCCTACTTTCGTTCTTCTTCTGCCATACCCAAGATTCACTACCATACATCAATGTTGGCGTCAATACTCCCTGAACAATGGCAAGGCTTGAATCAAAAACAAATATAAATAAATAAATAAATTATAATATTTGTTCCTGAGTCATGGATGCTTTTTAAGTATATATTTCTCTATATAAGTATTTATATCGTTGTCTAGTACCCATAGTACAAACTTTGAGCTTAGTTTGGGACTTGTTTGGTCAATTGGTGTGACATTGTCCCCTGATATTTATTTATTTATTTAAATAAGCAAGCACCTTTAAAAGTATTTTTTCCTTTATATAGGTATACTAGCGACCCGCCCTCGCTTCGGTTTATGTGAGTTTTCTGTAACACCGGTACATAAAAATAATTTATTATACATAAAAACCTTCCTTTGGACTCACTCTTTCTATTTAAAAAATCCTATCAAAATCCGTTGCGTAGTTTTAAAGATCTAATCATACATAGGGACAGACAGACAGACAGTGGGAAGCGACTATGTTTTATATTATGTAAAGAAGATTATATTACTTAGTTCAATTGTATAAAATGTAAAGGGGAAAAGAAAGCAGTTTTTAATCCTTTGACCTGGATCGCATTATCTTTTAGTATTAAAAAAAAAAACTGAAGAGAACTTGACCTACATTAAATTTAAATACAACGTTAAGGTTTTTATGAAATAAATACACATATTATTTTAAACGAATATGGTAAAGTGTATAAAATTAAAAACATATTAAATTTTTTCACGCACAACCAAATTTAATGATGTAAAAGCTATTAATTAGCAAGACGGGTCGACTTTCACAATGTAGCCCTATATAACTACCATTGTAACTCGAGCGTAACTCGCCTCATCTCAATAATTAAAAAGACATTTGAAATGTAAAAGGGTCTCTTATCCCACTTACCATCATGTGATCTTCTCCTTTACCATAAGAAAACATATTTCATTTCATTAACCGTTGCCTTGGAATACCCAATATTTTATTAAGTAAGCAAGTATACAATTAAATATAGATTCATTAATTCTAATGGGTTCACAAACTTTCAGACTTCCTTTAGTCTAATTACGAATAACTAATACAACTTAGATTTCGAAAAATACGCATCTTGGCTAAAATGCGTCATCGACTAAATCTGCGACTGTCACCTTGATCTTCAATTCGATCGTAAAAAAGCGTAATTATAGTCAAAAAACACTTATGGCCGAGTTGTATCCGTCTAAAACCCATCTAAAAGATAAAGATAACATCGTCAATTATGTGAAAGCACCATATTATTATAATAAAACTTCATCTCGACTCCAACTCGCCCACGCTTTCCCACAGACCCGTGGTACCGCTGTCCGGTGCCGGCGTTTAGCAAAAGCTGCCGAGAAGCCTTCGAGATCCACATTCGCGAGTGGACTGCGCACGAGTTGCTACGTCGACGACTTTCTTATACATTTCCACTCAGCAACAAAATGGCACATTGGTGGATTATATTATCGGTAAGTGTTCAATGTTCGATTGTTTTTTTTGTTTTGAGTTCAATGACTTGGAAGACTTGTTTAAGAAATGTTGGGATTTTGACCTCAGAGCTTACGCAGTAATGTACAGCTACCTTGTTTTTGTTTTCTTTTTTAATACTCGTAATTCAAGAGTTGCGTACTGGGGTTCAGATCACGCTCAATGATGGGTTCCGTCGCTGTGATATTTGAAAAAGATATATTTGAAAAGTAAAATGAAAGATATTTGGTGTTATCTTGATGATTATTAATAGGTATAAATATTTAAGTCGCCTGTAACCCGAGAACCAAGAAAGTGTACTAATTTGTGATAGTTTTCCTTTTTAATTATTTATAATTATGAATTTCGTTTAGCACATTTTCAAACTTTTAGTAACTATTTGTAGTACCTACTTTGGTATTGGTTTTAGTTTGCTCTAAAAATATCTTGTGAGTGTGATTGCGATATACAGACAGACATACTGAGTTGGCGAAAGTACAAGGTTGCCTTGTTTGACAATACAAAAAAAAAAAAAATACAATTGTTTTTGAGTTTTAAATATCATTTAAATGTTGTAATTTAGTTTAAAAAAATATCATGTAATCTTAAGCCGTTTTAAATGTTTGTCCAACCTGTCAAACATCCTTAAATTCGCACAAAAATATAATGATATAAGTATAAGTATATTAAATGCGGAAAAAATGTAAATTAAGTATGCAGCGTTAGAAAAGTTCCGTTATGCTATCATACTAAAATTAGCAACCGAAATGACGCGTTTATTTTTGGCCTTATGTAAATAAAGCGTAACCGGTACAGTTTTGTTTTTATTACACTCAAGTTTCATTAAAACCGTGTTGACATTCAGCTGCGACGAATATTTAAGTTTGGGATAGTTAATTGGGATTGACCAAAAAAAATAACTCACGGTTTTTACTTTCTCATTCGAAAGAATAGGAAATTTTAAGACACCTATTTCATTAATTTTGTATTTGACCCAATAGTTTTGTTTTAATATATTTATTTATTTAGCAGAAATTTTATGAACGACATGATTATTTTAAATCTGGGATGGCATTTTCTAATAAATTACAACAATTAAACGATATCCAATGATAAAAAGTGATTGTAATAGTGTATTAAAACATACTATTTCAAGCTGTTTTCGCCTAACCCGTAACATACACCTAGGAGGGCTTCGAGCCGAAAACGAAAGTCAAACAAAGGTTAAAAATACTTTTGTCGAAATATCCAAATTGATAAATGTTTCAAAAACTTAACAATGCAGAACGGCTTTCAAACCCTATTCCTCGAAATGGTTTTCGAATTGGAGTAATTGTAAAAATGTGAACAATCCCAATTCTTTTTAATAAATTTTACCTATAGATACCATACCTATCAACGTTTTTTAGAGACTAGGTTGCCCGCGACTTCGTCCGCGTAGAACAATAAAACATAGCCTATGTTTATCAGGGATAATATAGGATTCTAATGGTGAAAGATGTTTTCAAATCGGCCCAGTAGTTTCGGAGCCTATTCAATTCAAACAAATAAACAAACAAACAAATCTTTCCTCTTCATAATATTATTGTAGAGAAGAATAATAATTATTGCAAGTTGTTTGTTTAAGTTAAATTTTGCAAGTTTATTTTGAACTATAGTCCATTTGCGTTAAGAATGCAGTAAATCATCGTTGTGCACCCGCTTGGACACGCCCCCTGACTAATCAGGTCGCTCAAAATTAGGTTTATATTTATTCGTTATACTTAATCTTTTGAAAAATAATTTGTTTTAATTTTATCTTCACTGTTAATACACTTTTACCCTGCAGTTGCATTGATGGTACACTGGATCCTTAACGCGAACGGACTATAGTTCTCTTGATTGAAATTAAAATAGAAACCCGATAACAATCCAATATTATGCTGACTTAAGACCCAGATAGACGGGCGAGCAAGTACTGTAAAGGGAATTGATTCCTAGACCATTTTGGACTATGTCATAGTGACGTAATCAATCAAAATGTAAGAGACTTCTTATGATTTTATTTACAGTGTCACTATGACATAGTCCAAAGTGATATAAGAATCAATTTCCTTGACTGTACGCCGTACTTATGGCTCAGTGACCTAACTCGCTGGTGTGTCACCCTAACTACGCGAATTTCTAAAGGTAAACACGTGCAAAAAAAGTCATCGAGCTTTAATTACGCGTACTTACTCGCACGTCTATATGGGACAAAGTCGTTTAACAGGATTTGGTTTAAAGGGATAGAAACATTCGCATTTAGTTTTTTTCGCTTAACCATTATTTTAACTTGTACTCTGCCATTAAGAGCACGGAACACTGGTTACGCGAGTAAAACTTGAACTTGACCGGTTGATTCATACCATGTCATCCCGTGGATGTCGTAAGAGCCGACTAAGGGAATAAAGGCTTGTAGTACTGTTAGGCGATAGGCTTGCAACAGTTGCAACCTGTCACTAATAGATACTCTATAATATTTTAAAGTTGTTGGTAATTCTGTAGCTCTGCCTGCTCTACTAAGTGGGGGGGGGGGGGGGGGGCTCTGGTTTATGGATGTATGTATGTTTAAATGTTTAGTTGACTCTTTTCTTTAATTGACTTACAAAAAAAACTTACCCGTGTGCTTGTCGATGACGAACATGACTGCACTAAGATGACAGGGTGACATTTTAGTGTAGATGGCGCAGCTTGTATGAAACCCAGTGATACCGTTTGCCAATAAAAAATACCATTCGAGTCGCAGGGCAACGGCCTCATTAATCATTCACGTAAAATATTGCAGATGTCATTGACTTTAAAAATTGCAGCTATAAATATCAATAATATAATGAATATAAAGAGTTGATTATAAGAGTTTATTATGATAGTTTGCTTTCGCATCAGCGTGCTAAAAATAGTTTGTTAAACGAGTCATATATACATATAGATAAATATGTGTGTATTGTATATGTAATTTTATTTGTTTAAAATATATTTTTTTTATGATAAGTATCATCATCTATTTTTGCTACTTTTGGTGCAAACTTGTATTTGTCCAACCTCATATGCATTGTCCTTACTCATTTACTTCAGGGTTAGCTGGAAGAGATTCCATTAGTTTAGTTTAGTTTAGTTTATTTATTGCATGAAACAATTACATTATAAATAACATTAAAATTTTCATGCATTGATCTATATTCGTCAAAAATTAAAACAAAATAAAAGTAGAAGTCATAACATAAATACCTAATTAAATTTGACAAATAACAGAAAACAGGAAAACTATTACTACTTAATACTAAGTCAAGTGATACAAATACAATAATTTAGGGAACCTATACTTAGTTTAATGTCAAAAAATTCTTTAACTGATTAAAATGCATTTTACAATATGAGGTTATTTAGTCGACGGTTAAATGTTTCATCATTTGATTCACATTTCAAATCAGTGGGTAGGTGGGTGGTGATTTAGGGATAAGTTTGCCTTTTTACATTACTTTAACAACAATGACGACGTGATAGCCTAGTTGGTAGTGACCCTGCCTACGAAGCTAGAGGTCCTGGGTTCAAATCCCGGTAAGGGCAGATATTTGTGTGATGAGTGCAAATATTTGTTCCTGAGTCATGGATGTTTTCTATGTATTTAAGTATATATTTCTCTATATAAGTATTTATATCGTTGTCTAGTACCCATAGTACAAGCCTAGAGCTTAGTTTGGGACTAGGTCAAATGGTGTGATATAGTCCCCTGATATTATTATTATTATTATTAATTTTGTAATATTTATATTTTTCTGCGATAAAGAGTTTAGATACATACATACATTGTATTACACACATAGATACATTGTATTTAGAATTATGAAATTCAGAATTTTGGTTAACTCGGAATAATAAAGAAAATAGCCACGACTTGAAAACAAAAAACTCCTGTTCGTCACACAAATACTTGCTCGTTCCGGGAATCGAACACAGGACCGCTAACTCCAAAAACCGGATCACTACCAACTAGGCTAACATCGTCGGTCATATTCTTATAATGTTAGTTTTACGACCGTACTTTACGCAAGTATCGTTGACCGCTATAACCTCGTGGCCTGTTAGCTAGATGCTGATAAGAAGTGCAGCAAGCATGCACTAGGACGGGATAACATCAGAACAGTGCGTCAACTGTACTATCTCAATGTCAGTACCCTTACCATGAGTTACAATTACTGTACTCGCTAGCGCGTCGAATTCTCTGTCCCTCGCAGAGCTCGCAGTGTTCTTATACATATACCCCCTTACTTATAAACGTGGAATAAGCTTGGTATAGTTTATGCCATGCTTTGTCCTTATCTGTAATTGTGACATTTGTATCTGACAAAAAGTGAAAAAGCATGGCATAAACTATTCCAAGTGGGTAGGACCTTGTGCAGGGTCCGTCCGGATCGCTACCACCATCTTATCCATTAACCTACCGCCAAACAGCAGTGTTCGCATTGTTGTGTTCCGGTTTGGGGATAAGACAGCCGGTGAAATTACTAGCACAGAGGCATTCCGTCTTAGTCCTCAGGGTTGGCAACGCATTTGAATGCGAATGTCTATGGGTCACAGTTTCCAGGTCAGGTTAGCATCAGGTGGCCTGTGTGCTTCACTATGCCATAAAAAAAGCTTATTCCACGTTTATAAGTAAGGGGGATAGAGTGCAAGGGACTGAGCATTCGACTCGCTAGCGAGTACGGTAATTGTAACTCATGGTAAGGGTATTAAGCAACGGTTTTTAACATCCGCTTTTATACTTATCTACTGTTTGGAGATAATAGCTAGTTGTTAGTATTGTTTAAGGTATTTAATAGTGTTGGAAGATTGGACGCTTTAACGCCCTCTGACGGCACTTATATACACCAGCTGCCATCGACACACGTGACTACACAAGTGGCGCCCTCTTCTACCTGCAACGTGCGCTAACGTAATATATTGTCTTGCAGCTTATTTTTGTATAATTGTATTATTAAATTAAATATAATCAATCCACCTTAGTTATCATTTCATCAGGTTATGGGCCGCCCCATGCCTTCCGTAAAGTGTTATCTTTAAAATCCGCACAATATTTTACAGTAAAACAGTCGTAGTAATATAACCGCGTGCATAACCTCACTTTTAGTTACCGGTTCGCGAGTTATTTTACTTTCCAGCTTATTTCAGCGGTATATTTGCTGTAAATATGGCGTCTAATAATGGTTTGATATCAATTGAAAAACTTACTGGCAGAGAAAATTGGGCTAATTGGAGTTTTGCGGTAAAAGCATATTTCGAACACGAGGAATTATATGACTGTTTAACAGCAGAGCCGCTTGAATCCGATCCGAAAGCCAAGAAGAAAGACCTCAAAGCCAAATCAAAATTGATATTATTAATAGACCCAATACTGTATGTGCATATTCAAGAAGCCACAAATGCTAAACAGGTTTGGGACAAATTAACTAAGGCATTTGAAGACAGCGGGCTTACAAGAAAAGTTGGTTTATTAAAAGAACTTATAAATACCAATCTAGAAAGTAGCCAATCAGTGGAGGATTACGTTAACAAGATAATGTCCGCAGCGCACAAGTTAAGAAACATAAAGTTCGAGGTAGATGATCAATGGTTGGGGACCTTAATGCTAACTTACTTAATGATTACTGTTTTGGATCAAACGTTGTTTAAGAGATTTTCTGGTAGGTGATTTTCTTAAACTATTTCGCGCTCTTGAAATCGAACTGTTTGAGTGATTTCGCCAGAGCGTACAAAAATAAATTTTTGAGCGTGTATTTAAGTGAGCCTGGGTAGTGATTCTATCAATAACGACGGTCGGACGGACGGACGAGTGAGTGTCCAAGCGGCGAGTTTAAGTAGTCCCGGCAATGCGAACAAAACATATTTTTAGCGCGTGTATTTTCATTTCGCAGCATGGTTTCTGTTTCTGTGCTGATGGATCGAACGTATAACGCTGCTTAATTGAAAATGCACACGCTAAAATGTGTTTTGTTCGCTCTGATGGGACTACCTAAACTCGCTGCTGCTTCGCTCGTTCGTCCGCCCGTCCGTTGTTTTTGAGAGAATAAACACCCTAGCTCGTATGACTTCGCTCACTCAAGCGATCATTCGACCGAGCATTTTTTTTATTGATTTATGTATTGAGTATAATGCGTTGTCATAATAAACTTTAAACTGAACATATAATAATACGCAAGGTAATTGCAATTACAATCACAACGACAAGGTTCCAAGAATGCTCAACATTTTTCGGTAACTATCTATATTTAGTTGGTAGTTTGAAAGTGTCCATAAGACATATTATTATCCCCCCTTTTATGAAAACAGTTTACATACAAGCAAATTGTTTTATTATTTAATGATTTATATTAAAATTAGCACTATCATCAGACCGTTACTTTTTTTCCAAAAAATAATTGTGTGAGGTCACCTTGCGCTAAAAGATGCCTAGCTAAATGAAAGCACACTGTTTTGATAAATGAATAGTAAATACCAAAAGTAAATGAGAAAAATAATATGTGATACATTATTACTAAAAAAAACTTGACTTGTGGTACAGAATCCTTTATACATTCCACATTTAAAACAACAAAGAGAAACAAAACATACTCCGTCAACCAACCTCGTCGGCCAATTTTTTTTTATTGACTTAATAACGGTTTAAAAATTAGTCAGTGTGACCAAACGAGCGGTACAAAAGGAACAAAACATCGCGTAATTAATGTTGACCTTATGTTTCCGAGGAACAGTTAATTACCCCGTTCACAGTTGACACGTCTGGGGGTCAAAATTACTGGTAAATTCAAGTTTATGGCGCTGAATTTGTAATATATTCAAGGTCAGTACCCGTACCATGAGTTACAATAGGGGTGTGTTCTGGGTAAAGAAAAAATCATCCGTCAATTAGATTATCAAAAAATATTGAGCCTGTATTCTATGTATTAAAATGTGTTTTTTTAATACATTGTATGTGTATCGGTGCCTAGTGCAGAAACTAGAGCACAGTTTGGGAACGAGTTCCTTTATATTTATTTACTACAGTAGTTATTTTATAAGAATAAAAAAGGTATATTGATAGCGACTGCACAAATAATTCAACAGAAAACAAACAAACGAAAGAACTTACAAACTTACTTATAACTACACTAATCTAACAAACCGCTACCAGTGGGCATTGTTCCTAAAATACTGGCAGCATTGCCACGTTACACGTACAGGCCAGCATTTTTGTCACGGGTTGCGTCGATCAGGCGCTTTGACATAATCTTTCAAAGTAGTTATTAATGTCGTACTTGTTTTACTACGTCAGTGTTACTGACCTATTTGGAATGATCATCCTGTACAGCGTTCTACAACTTAAGTAGTAGCCGTTGACACAAAAACGTGAAATATTACAAGCATGCGTATGTTTTCATGATTACTTCTAGTTTACGAGTCGCTTTGACGCCGTAGTCGACCACATGTGGTGGCGATGAGGCCGCTGACCTAGAATTATAGTTTAAAGTCTCTAGCGACGGATTTGGATAGAAAAGTGTGGTTTGAAGATCTTCGTGCTGGGAAAAGGTGTCTAATGTAGTATAATTATAACAAAAAGTAGTGAAGATCAAACTTTTACGAAACAATTTTATTTTAGAAACCTGAACTTTTTCGGATGATTTAGAATAGAGATACCTAGGTACCATCACCTAACAATACAAATGTTATGTGACTTAAAACACTGCGTTTAATTCATTAGTTACTTAGGACGTTTAGTTTTAATAATTATTTCTTTTTTTTACACGATTTGTTAAATTTGAAACGTGGATGTTTTTTGTATACAAACTTTCTTAAAAATATTTTTTTAACATTAGGCCATAGTAATATGGTCGACCCCAATTCCCAAATATAGTCGAACAAAAACCAGATTAAACAGCAGTTTTTACAGAAAGGAATTTTCCCACAGACCACTTTTACTTTGCGTTGTCAATACACTTTTTTGGGCCGTCTGCTAACACCCACTTGCGATTTGACACAGATTGCAATTCGACCATCTTCCGACCGTTGCATTCGTTGAAAGTCAACAAGCGTGCAAATAGAATAAAATCTGAAGTGTACGTTATTCTGGAACATTATACAGCGTGACTATTTTGTCTTGTGTGTAAAATTATTTCATATCGTAAGGTCACTGACCTAAACCTCCGTGGAACTTTGAAATGAAATGAAATAATTTATTCGCTTTAGACATCGTACATCATACATGATGTATTAATAAATGGGCTATCTAACACTGAAAGAATTTTTCAAATCGTACCAGTAGTTACTGAAATTAGCGCGTTCAAGCAAATAAAAAAACAAACAGACTCTTCAGCTTTATAATATTAGTATAGGTAGATATTATAGATAAAGAACGTATAGACGTCATTATTGCTAGGTCAAGACAACAAGAACACTTCAATGCTTTCAGGTCATGTCAATATGTCTCAAGTCAGTTTCGTATCTGGGTAAAACTTTTACTCTTATAACTACTCCATTTTGCATAGTACAATGTCTACGCCACATACTCAAACATGCAAATTTTACGCAATTCACTGGCAAACAATTCGTCAGTTACGAATAAATATGTATGCTAACATGGTTTTTTCAACATACCGCGCAGTTTATTCTGCCGAACAAAATTTAAACTCCAGTAAGTAGACACGAACACCACCGTAACATGGTCTCCAGCCTAGAGGAGCTCTGAGGAGTTGGCGTCCAAGATATGGTGGTAGATTTTTGCACTTACCTACTGCTTTTTAATTTTGCACGGCAGTATTGGCCTCTTTGCGTGAATTGACCGAAATAATCGAAAAAAAAGACGCAGTGATAAATGCAGCTCAGAATAGGCACTTGTTATTTTTTCCTCAACTTATTGCAAACGTGCACTAAAAAGTTTCTCTCGATCGAAATCTTGTATTCAATACTTTCACAATTCGATTTAAGAAATTGTGCACCAAAATTTTAAATCTGTTTTAAACCTGATACGAGTATAACACTTACAGTGCCATTACGAGTGTTTCAAATTTTTCATACTATTGATCATAGATATCTGCCATAAAAAAAACACCCTGTATAATATTAACATGGTACTCTTCCCACTCATACAAAGTATAGGCAGAGCCCTACTATAGGTCACTGGTGACTTTACCCTACATTCATGTATTGTTTCGCCTATGAAATTGTTATGAAGAGTAAATTGAAGTCTCAAGAACCCAGGTCTTAAAGATACTCAAGCTGTAGGTCTGTAAGCAATATGGTAATAAGTCAAAAGTTATATTTAGTTACAGAATTAGGGAATGCAACTTAACCGGTTATTAACCGTTTAAGTATAAAAATAACCGGTTAAAACCGGTTACAACCGATTATTTGCATTCCCTAAACAGAATACAGTCCTCATTCATTATGTTAAACGCAGAGAAATTTTCTGAACTGGTTCTTCGTGCAATCGAGTTTTTATTCTTATTATAGGATTCACTTTTAACCGATTGCGGTCAATAAACTTAAATTACATATCCAAGTGCAATTTTACTTCGAACAAAGAAGCTTAAGACTGCGCCGAGCGTACACCGGATGTACAGTGACGCCCTCATTAGTATTATTGTGTTTTCTAATAAACTAAAGTATTTTCTTGAAATAGGTCGGTAGGTTTTTGTACTACAAATAAAAACACAACTTATAGGGTTATATCACATAGTTTAATAACAATTTCACCTTCAAGTTATCAACTTAACAGAAAAAAGTGGTTACCTTTTCCAGTTAAGCTGACTACTCAAAGGGTAATAAAATTGTTGTTAAAGTTTGTTACGTATCCCATAAATTGTGTTTTGACTTGCGCTACAAAAACGTATCGTCTGATTGCAAGGAAATTCTTTACTTAATTAGAAAACACAATAAAAGTAATGAGGGCGCCACTGGAGGCTCGACGTTTGCTCGGTGCAGTCTTAACTCAAAGTCAACTTTAAAACCTTCTTCATATAGTTAAAAATCATGCTGTATTTAATATCGTATCATTCGTCTTTGTTATTTAATTCTATTACTTTAGAAGTTTCTAAATCCTTTGGTGGTCATTTTTCATCTTGTGCCACTTTACAATGATTCAAATCATTATAGCACTCATCTAAAGAAAAGAAGCGTGTGTGAATTAGAGCGTTATGACTTTCGATGTTAAAATGACCGGTACTATTATCATCGACTTGACCTCAGATCGAGTAAGCGTGAAACCGCATCGGTGGTTCAGTCTAGTTACAATAATATTATATTAAGTTGGTAAGATAGTCGTTATGGTCATCGTTATTGAATTTATCGCGATGGCCAGTAAGATCACCTGGTAGGATCCCCTACGTACAAAATTAATAGGTAGGGGATCCAACCAGGTGATCTTACTGGCCATCGTGGAATTTATAGCGTAAAAATAAATCAGTTGAATTGAGAACTTTCTCCTTTTTTGAAGTCTTATAAAAAGACGATTCCTATGGATAATCTTAGAGTTTCGGTGGTCTAGTGGTTTAAGGGGTCGACTCGTGATCGTAAGGTACCGAGTTCGAACCCTCGTGGTCACTATGTACAGTCACCACCCGCGAATGTTACGCCACTTGCCACTCTTCTTAATTTAGCCGTGTACTACACTCGGGTAATATGTCAAGTCGGCTGTCAACCCAAATACAAAAATACAAATACAAATTCATTTATTTTGCTAAAACATCACGTACATTATTGAAGATGGAAGACAGATACATAGTTTTAGTAATGTTTACCTTATTATAGTAGGCATGCAAAACATAAAATATTATAATGAATACACAATCACAATTTTTTATCATTTCAATATAACAGGTCCATAATAAAATTAAAATATAACAAATTAAAGGATGATAATTTAGGTACTACACGGTTAAATTAAGAAGAGTGGCAAGTGGCGTAACATTCGCGGGTGGTGACTGTAACAATGAGTTTTTCTAACTTACGTGCATTATCCGATGCTATTATGGTGAAGGAAAAACATCGTGAGGAGACCTACATATTCGAACAGCTGAGTGTGTAAGAGGGTAATTGCAGAAAAGATCCTAAAGGGTCGAAGTGTATCCGAAAGGGCTCATCTGTTAGATAAGATAAGATAAGATGGATAATCTAGAAGCATTCGGAGTTGAGACCATTTCGTCTTCTTGGAAACGACTTTTTTAATAATAATAATAATAAATAATAAAAATATTTATTCACAACAACACACTTAAAAAGAAAAAAAGAAAAGACATATAATAATAAAAAGAAAGTTGTTGTGAAACGGTCCCAACTCAGCATGTGTCAGCTGTTACATGTGTGTGTGTTGTTGTGTTGTTGCTTTTTTTCATGTTTACTCACCAGATAAAATATTTATTTTACTTTCTTTTCTTAAAAGTAGAACTTGAACTAATGCATTTGTTTGCCATCGTCTATATACAAATAAAAAATGCGTGATTGACTGAAACACAACGCACAGCCTAAACTGAAGAACCTAGGGATTTCAAATTTGTAGGGTATTTCTTCGGTACCCTAGGGGTGCACTAAGAAACGAATTTCAGAAAATGGCCCCTAGCGCACACGTGCAAAATTGCAGGCGTTCTCTAACTATTCATAGTTTCATTTCTATACTAAAAGATGATCATCTTTATTTAAGTTTGATTTATTTTTCTACTTCTATGATGACAATGACATGACCTCATTTCACTTTGTTTTAAAATTGTTTTTGATACCTTGCTTTTAACATTACGGCCACCTTTACTGTCCATTGATCACAAGGTTATATTATGATCAGAATATATTTATATAATAATATTATGATTTAAGACAAAGTCTTGTAACGTAGCCTACATGGTGTCCCACAAAGGCCTACCTCATATCTCCATCATAAAAGTCGTTAATGTCTAACGTCTATTATAGGGTCGAGGACTATCTAACAGACAAAAATGCATGATCTAATTCCGAAACATACTTAGTCAATAATAATTTGATCAATTGCAAAAGCTGTAGCCTGTCTAGGGGACACCGTTGATGTAGGAAAACGTATCGAAACTTTTATGTGGTCATCTTGCACCGTGTTTTAAGTTATAAACAAATATAAGTAGGTGGGTTTTAGTTTTTTGTTCTCCTTTTTCTTACTTTATCTCTCACGTAAGATTTTTGGCATGTTTTCCTGCTGATCTACGCATGTTATTTGATATTATATTGAATTTAATATTTATTGCTTTAAGTAGATATAGTACTTTATGCTAGACTAGCTGTTCCCGTGTCCACTTCGTTGGGCAAAACATTTTTTTTGAGTTAATAATTTTCCCGCTTATTCCCGTTCCCGTGGGAATTTCGGGAATTCCTTTCTTAGTGCATCTCTACGGTACCTAAACTACGTTCCTTCCAAATTTCAAGTGCCTACGTTTAGCCGTTTAGGCTGTGCGTTAATAAGTCAGTTAGTCAGTCAGTTTCTCCTTTTATATATTTAGATTAAGTAGTACCGTTGTTATGTTTTAAAAATGAATGACTGCTGAGTTTCTTGCGGGCGTTTCTTCTCAGCAGTGTCTCCTCTTGGGAAGCGCTGGTAGATTCTTGACGTGTAAAATTGCCCGTACGGCCTACTTACTGAATAAATGTCTTTTATCTTTTATCTTTTTATCTTTATCTCCAGTCATCTCTTGCCAGCTAAACCCTGTAAGTCTGGTTTGAATCTATCTAAATCGTCCCACCCCGCCATCTTCATTTTAGTTTCTCTACTCCGATTTCTGTAATTTGGGATCCAGTCAGCCGTGATCTTTCTCTATCGGTCCAAATGCATACGGCAGGCATTCCCAGCTAAGTTACATTGAGGTGTCCATTATTAATAATTACTATTATTTAAAGTATTTATTCACAATCCCTTAGAGTAGATACAATTGTGTTTTATTGACTGTTATTGCCTCGTCTCGGTGTCTATAGCTTTTCAATTGTAGGTGTACTTCTGAAAATGTTAATAAAGTATGTTTTTAATTACAGGTGGTGTTGACCTATTGCCTCTTGGAAGTTTCGCCTCGACCAGCAGACGAGTAAGTAATGTTTGATTTGAGGATAATAATGTAGAATTGAAAGCACAAACCATTTCTAATTCACTGACACTTTTATTAAACTTAAAGTATTGATGCAAACGATCAAAACCGTTAATTTTTAAAATGATACTATAAAACCCACTAATAATATAGCACTGTTAAATTCGGTATGGCTTTTGGATTTGGAGTTAAAATTTGTAGGATTTTGTAGAAAGAAGTATGCAAATTGCAGTCTTTTTAACGAATAGTGCCGTCTGTAAGGAAATCTAAAAGATCTGAGTTTTGTCAGCGACTGCTAATATTTTCTATTTGTGAAATGTAATATCTTATTTAAAGAAAGAACGAACAAACGTTTGAATGTATCTTTTAATGATTCTTGTTAAAACCATTTTTTAAAGTAATTGTTTGAATAAACGTGGTAGGTAGTTGGTTTGGCGTATTCAAAACCCCCTTTTCGCTTGTTTCAAATGAAGCCTTAGTTGTTTTTAAAACGCACATTAAAATGTAAAGCACTACTAACAAAATAAAAAATAAAACTCGGCATGAATAATGAGCAAACCGATTTTGGTGCTGTTTGTACAAATTTTCAAAGACACTGGACTTTTATCAATGCTAAAAATATTTAACGTGCTTGTACAAAGAAACAAGCGATGAATATTTTATAATCACAGATAACTGTCCTTTTTTGTTGATCACGTACGCAGAGCTCCATAACGTACTTTTAAATAGGTACTCAAAATTCATGCTGTTAATAATACTAGTGGAAACGAGGTACAACAGTCGGGCATCGTTATGGTTCAAGTATGGTAATTTTTCTAATGCTTTCCACCGCTTACCTACTGTTAAAAGAGTCTGTAGCTTGATGCAAACCTTGAAAGTTGTTATGACTTGAAATAAGATGTCAATTACGTATTTTTAATTAATTTAAAAAAAAATGGCCTTGAGTAATATTATTGTGTCATCATATCAACAGACTCTTATTTGTTTTAAATTACACGCTAAATTAATAACCAAGCTTGGGGCATGGTATGTGTACATAATTCATCAGCAAAAAACGTAAGTGCTCTGACCAGTTGTTTTTTGTCATTTCAGGTCAACGACACAATTGCGGTTCGATATACCTTCTGCGACTGACGATGTCATTGATGATGAAAATTTACCACATGAACAAGATAGATATTCCAGAATGGATAATACGCAAGAGATCCTTAGCAAAATAAACGAAATAAATGAAGGATTACAAAAACCTAATAAAATTAGGAAGAAGAATTCACAATCTCATATAGCACCGGCTTACGTCTTGGACGCAGCTACTCTTCAGAAAATACAACAAATAATAGCTGCTGGTAAACTCAATGCGTATTCAGATGTACAGAACGAACAAGAAAATAATTATATCTTAAATGAGAACTCAAATGCCCTAAGATATGATAATTCGAGAGCGTTACAATACGGTGCGATGCCAGCGGATTTGGTCAGTGCTCAAGCGCAAAGTTCTACACCACGCGTTCCGTATTTAACAAGCATACCCGTACTTGTCATGCCTTCGACGCAAAATGATTTGTATGATAGATATGCACAAAACATCAATTCTGTACAATCAGATTCACAGTTCCAGACAAGACAAAGACCACCAATTTCATTGCCTTTCAATTTAAATTGGCCATTAGCTCCATATTTTCCCATTTTAGTCAAAGATCCATTACTCGGCTTTCTCCACGGGGGCGGGTGGGATAATTTCGTTGAGTACGGGCAAAACGCTGACGTATGTAATAGAAAGCAAAAAGCTATCGAAGAAGAAAATAATGAAGGAACAGAAATAGAAGTTGAAAAAGAAAGTGAAATTGTAAATTTACCAATTTCTGAAACCGAAACAAATTTCAGACAGGCAAGGGCGATTAGAAAAAGAACTGTGTCCACACAACCTCCAAAACTAAATAGGCAGATTGAAGTTGAGCCGAAAAAAAACAAGAAGTTTTTCTTGCAAAAACCTACTGCGGCTCCATTGATTAGACCTACTAAAACAGTTGAACCAGTGCAAGGCACAAAGACTGTTCCAAAAGATGACGATTTGAGATTTCACATTGGCGGTTTCTCATTGTTTGGTGGTCGGCCGACAGTGCCAAGCCCTGGTTTCTTTATAAATAAACTTAAAGTGAGAAGAGGAGGAGTAGCTATTGCGGGGCCAGGTGGAGTTGCGACTGCTGGTAAAGGGGGAGCAGCTATTGTGGGTCCTGGTGGGCTCGCATATACCCAACCGGGAGGCCTGGCTGTCGCTGGACCGTCCTCTCGAGTCGTCGCCCTCACCTCCGACGTAGACCTCGCCAGCATCGTGACTCGTCTGCAACAGCAGCAAGCCGCCACTGACGGTTCAGTACCAAGATTATTAGAAGCAATACCTGAAGGCAAAATTGTTGCTGTAGGGCCTACCATTTACTACCATCCTGAATAAACATAACGCTTTTTCTTGCTTTCCTAACCTGTTCACTGTACTTGACCTAGTTTCGTTTTATTCTTCTTTCTTATTAAATCTTTGTTTCTTTCTTATTAGAACTTCGGGATACTGGAGAAGATTTGGACGAGGAACGAACGCGGGGTACTACAACCAACAAGCTGAGGAGTATCATTATGATGGAGTGAACTTTGTCCGTTCGCCTGCGATAGGAGACAGTACTTTCACTTTGTTTTTGAGGCCAGTTGCTCACGCCGTAAATGGACCGAAAGGAACTGCTATAGCTAACCCAGTTTCCCAAGTGATAATTGCACCAGAGCAGAAAGGAAGCATCGTATACAACCCTGTGGCTTCTGCAGTAGTAGGTCCGGGAGGAATCGCCCACGCTCAGTCCGACCTTTATCTATATGAATACAATCAGCTGATATAAATTAGGCTTTAAATAGACTGAATTTTTCAATTTCGGAAACCAAATTCGATTGAACTCTTGAATTTGTTTTCTGAATTGGCTAAGATATACTCAAACTTAGTTGTAACGTTGTATGTTTTTTAAGTTATGTTATTTTGATTAATTATATAAATTTTAAACAAAAGTGTCGTATTATTTAAAGAGCAAAATTCTAGAATAGTTACAATTTGGGTTACTTACCACAAGGTCAAAATTACAGTTACCAATTTTTATATTACCTAGATTGTTAAAAATAAATGTAGGTATATCACTTTAAACATTTTGAAAAGTGAATGGGCTAACAAACACTAGCTTATGAATTAAACAAAAACTGAAACAGGGAAACAAAATTTTGGATTTGCGATAGGTAACCAAAATATGCTTCTTCTCAAACACTTTTCACACCAAATCAGACTATTGAAAGTTTCAGTGCAGAAATGACCCTGAATATCAAATAAGATGTTAAGTTACGTTTCACTTAGAGTTACCGTTCTGTGGGCCTTGTATATCATCTTTACTGATGTGCGTAGATAAAACATTTGCCACTTTCTAACCAGTATGCCAGTGCGAGAGTGACGGATACTTTATCCACGTTTGTCCACCATGAAAAATACCTGTTCGTGGTATTGTAGGGGGTTGATGAAAATCAGGAGTCATTGGCTGTGAAAATAGAGTTGCAATTACTATGGCGGTGTTTATCTTTTTAATACATTAAGTCATTAACACTGCGCTGAGCGTACGCCGGATGTACAGAGGCTAGATATGTGTTTTCTAATAAACTAAGGACTTTCTTGAAATTGGACGGTAGTTTTTTGTACTACAAATGAAAACACAACTTATAGGGTGTATCACATAGTTTAATAACAATTCACCTTTGAGTTATCAACTTACGGGGAAAAAGTAACCACCTTTTCCCGTTAAGCTGACTGCTTAAAGGGTAATTTTTATTAAATTACGTATTCCATAAAATGTGTTTATACTTGCACTACAAAAACGTATTGTCTGATTTCAAGGAAATACTTAAGTTACTTAGAAAACACAATAATAGTAATGAGGGCGCCACTGGAGTTTGCTCGGCGTAGTTATAACATCAGGGAGCGTTTATGTGGATAACACAGACATCCTTTACTTTCTAACACTCGTATAAGCACGAGAGTGACGAATGCTTTATCCATATTTTGCCACGCGATATAAATGCAACCATACTAGACTCGCGAAGATACTTACGGACTTTAATCTCAAACAAGTGTGTGAACGTAACAACTAAGTATGTTTGTTAAACAAACTCTTCTTATTAAAAATAGAATGAGTATTTTTAACAATAATACGTGAAATTTGGAACACCCTGTATCTGACGTTTAATATAAAAAATCATCACCTTTTAGGTCATAATTATTTTACTAAAGTTTCATAGATGTATTCAATATAATTTCATTAATTAAGTACGTACAGTGAAAAGATCAAATTGAGATACTACAAAATTCGAGCTATTACAAATCAAAATGTTTCTTTTTTATTATAGAGCAACAGCACAATATTTACCATTCTACGGCGGAGGCAAAGGTCAATACTTAGAAGTAAAAACAAATAGCAGAGGTGTTGTAACAAGTGAAAAAGTTGTGTCCGAAGAAAATTTAAGCAGTGAAAATATTGTTAAAAATATCAATGAAAGTGTACTGTCAAAAGTATTGGGCAAGAATTTGCAGAGTCTGCAATCTTTGTCTAATGGCTTGATAAAGTTGCATAACGTTGGGAGGGTAACCGGAACCTTAGCGAACGATGATAAAGACAGATTTAAAACTCAGTTGAGATCTTTAGGAGAAACTGCTTCTAACATCATCAAATTGATTGAAGAAGTTGGTGATAATGTCGACATATTATTTAAAAGTGGTTCCAAGAGGCAATACCAAGAAGATGAAGATGTAAGTATGAGTAACTCAGTAAGTAGAGACTAAAGTTTTTGAAACTATACCAAATCAAATGATTTAAATTAAAGTCAATACCTTTAAAAATATTTCTAGAAAAATTAGCGCCAGATGTACGTACGTAGAGCGTTGTCCCTTGATAGTAGCAAAAACAACTATCAAAAAAAAAAACAATTGAAGCTTCACGGTAATAACAAATAGGAACCAAGTACGGTCACGAGCGTTAATTCGGGACCCATTTCAAGAAAAAATTATGATTGAAGTGGTCAATGTCATTAGAGATGTTAAGTTATTTGTAACTTTTAGGAAACTCATCCTTATTGTTGTAGAATGTCAGATTGATTTTGGACCTAAGCTGGGTACCAAATTTAATGCTTTAAACAATTTTTTTTTTCAATTAACCACTTCAGAAGACCTTTACAATGTTATAAAGACCTAGTGACAGTTTTAAAGGTTTTTTTTCTTGTTTTTTTTTATGTTTGGTGGCAAGGTAGAGATAAGTAGGCCTAGCCGAGACGCAAACTCTGCTACCGTTTCTGAGAAATTGTCTCGAAATGTAAGGAAATGACAAAAGCGTTCAACTCAATATCATCAGCTTACGTCAATCCAATAAATTTCATTGATTTTCGAAAATCGCTAACTTTACGTTAAGCATTACTACTTTCTCTTCAACTTGACAGGTAGGTGAAGAAGGTGTTGGTATTGAAGCGCCAGAAGGTGATGAAGGTGGGGAAGCCGTAGCAGCTGGCGACACGATTGCGGAAGCTAAACCTGTTGGTGAGTATGTTTTCAACGACATCACAACAAGAAAGGTGCAGAAAAACAGGTGTGTCAACATAGCTCCCAAACTGATAGACCGATCGGGACGCAGTTTAGGTTTAAAAAAAGTCAAGCCCTCACTTTTGAGTTAATCACCCCTATTAACAATCCATACTAACCCCCTTAATACCTTAACCACAAATGCTCACGTAAATGATGTCGAAAAACGCGCGAAGCTGAGCTGAGCATTTTACGGCATTATTTGTGAGTAACCCGTTGTGATATCTTTTATAATCTCTGTCTCACGGAAATTTCATTGAAACTGCTCTATATAGGTAGACCTGGGGGTCTATCGCGGGATTATCGCGTGACAAAATTTGGATAAGGCATCCGTCATCTTTTTGACAAATAATAAGTACGAGAGTAACGGGTCTTTATCTATTATTTGACACGCAATATAGACGCAGCCATACTATGCCCGCTGTTTTAGTTAAATAAATTATGCTTTGTCGCTTTCTTTCCAAAGCGACTGTCACAATGACAGATAAAAATACAAAGCATATTTAAAAAATAAGCTAGGTAATGTGCGTTTCTTTATACGACATCTGAAATAAACTCTTCGAAAACTTTCATGGTTAAACCACTGAACAAATTTCGATGGAATTTGATATTCTGAGGATATTTGGGTACTTTTTACCGGAAAATAGCGATAAACGACTTCTACGCAATTACAGTCATAGACAACGGCTTGTGAATAATAATAATAAATAAAATAAATAACAGGAAACAATATTACACAAATTGGCCTAGTCCCAAACGAAGTTCTAGGCTTCTATATAAGTACTAGACAATGATTTACATACTTATAATGGAGAAATATATGAAAACATCCATGACTAAAGAACGAATATTCGCGCTCATCACAGAAATATCCGCCAGGACCACTAGCTCCGTAGGCCAATGTGTCGTCATCATCGTAAGGAATAAGGTTCTCCTGCTCTAACCCAATATCCTTCTGCTCCAGGTCTCGCAGTGATAGGAGAGCATGGTCTAGCATCTTCTAGACCTCAAGCGACTGCTGTGGCCGTGTCCGGCATCGCTCTGGCGCGACCGATCGCCACCGCCATCGCTGGAATCAATCCTGCGCAGCTCGGACTTCATATACAAGTTAACAAAGACGATGAGTCGTTGAGAGGGAAGAAAGTCTACGTCAATATGTGAAATGCGTTACTTATTTTTTCTACTCCTGTACTTTTATTAGTCTTTTACATAGTCACGAACACTATTATAAGAACATAGATAATATGACTTCAGAAAAGTCTATAACTCTATTCCCCATAACAGCTCTCGGTGTCGTAAAGTCGCCCTAACGATACGCCACAGATTACTAAGTGTAGCCTGTTAATCATATTTCCATTCCGTCAATTTAAAAACAAAGTAAACCATAGACACATATTTTGTCATTTTCTTGTTTCCCGCTCGTTTGTTGTTCTTTACTTCGTTCGTTCGTTTGTAAGTTTTTTCGCTTAATTTTGCATTTCATTTGAAACCTAGTCGTAGAAAAAGTATTGTATGCAACGGTGTATAACTAAGTCAAAAAACACTCGTGGCGCTTTCCTTTACGATGTTCGCCTTCGGCTCACATCGTAACTCACGCCACTCATATATTTTGACCTCTCTTATACAACTATTGCATAAACTACTATTTATCCTATTTAATATATATATATTTATTATACCTACATATTTATTTGCTATTATTATTTTAATCTTCTGTATCTTTAATACGTTGTACGTTTAGCCATCCATTGTTTTTATTCTTCTCTCAATCGCTCAAAGGTTAACTGGAAGAGATCCCTTATAGGGATAAGTTCGCCTTTGTACATACTTACCTTTTTTGTTTCTGTTTATTTTTAATTTGTTATTTTCTGTTTGTACAATAAAGAGTTTACATACATACATACATACATACTACTATAAAAAGCGAGGGTACATTTTAATTGAGATAGATATAATGGTAATTTGAAGACTGCAATTGTGCATTTATATTTTTAATTAAATTATTTTTTGTTTATGGAAGTTTTTTTAGAATGTTTAGGGAACAAAAATTTATGGACAGTGAAGCTGATTAACACAGAAAAAGTAAGATTTTAGTTACTAAGAATGATTATAAAAATAAGTCTAAGTGTAAAACATAATACCTTTATTTCAGGCAACGAGGCCCATATTAACAAAGTTCTTACAGGCTAACACATAATAAAATTAAAATACAACTTAAGAGGACTGTGACACGACGCCTTAATCGCGTAGCTGTCAAAAAAATCCAGACTTTTCTCACCCCATAAATCAAGTCCGATTTCCAAGGTTTTTGAATATTGTAGTTATTATGAAAATCTAGGTTTCTACGTTTTTTCGTGTTCTTTTATTTCCAAGAAATGTTTACAAAGGAAAACGTACAGACCTAGGTTTTTATACTACTACAACATTTTCAAAAATAGTAAAAATCCGACTAGGTTTAAGATTATCACAATTTTTCGCTTTCTAGCCGGTGACCTTGGAATCACCAAAATATGCCACTCGACCAAAATTACTCCTTTTTTTTCTTATGCTAGTAGTTTATTCGTTACAAAGTAGGTCAAGACATTCAAGAGGTTATTGCCACGACTTCATAATTTGTATATGAACTAAGTAAAGGCTAATGCGTAATTTTTTGGTAAAAAATAAAGTGGCACCTCGTCCTGGATTCAAAATTGCTATAACCTTATCCAAAATATTATTATCCTTAATAATGTAATAGGTACTTCATACTCTCGTTACAACCTTCACCCAAGCTTTCAAGTAAATAGGTCATGTCTTGATCGTCATTATGCCAGGTCCACACTCTCGCTGTAGTTGGGTGAGGCAGAGATATTTTCCTTTTCTAACTAATGATAATGTTTGAGAGGAAAGGCAAGCCTGCCTTACCCAAAGGCGAGAGTGTTGATTGGGCATTAGTCTTCATTCTCAAAATATATACCACCACTCTGCCCTCATATAAGCCAATAGGCGATATCTCAAATTGAATAGTCAAAGCAGATTCTATTTTCTTCTGTTAGTAATAAGGTTACATTTATAACAGAAGTTTTTTCTGAGATATCGCCATTTGTCTCAGCGAGGCAGCACTTCCATCTAAACCCTACGAATTCCTCTTCTCAATCCTCACGACGTAATCGTCGACGTGCTTCATGTCGATGACGTACTTGACTCGCAGGGGGGCCTTCAGCTGGTGAGGGTCCAGGGATGCGGGGGGGAGGACGCGGTACCGCCGGAGGAACGACGCGACTACCGTCTTCATCGACATCATGGCGTATTGGTAACCTGGAAATAAAAACGGTTGCGTCAGAATTGAAGTTTTTGAAAGAGCTCTTTTCGCATAGGCAATTTAACACTGCAGCCGTTAACGTACAAGGAATGCTACTTCTCTAAGCCCTATTAGATCTACGACAACTTCAATCTTTTAAGCTGGTTTTGGTCAGTACGGTTCGATCGATCAGTATTATGCTTAGGGAGCGAGCGGACGGGTCCGCACGGCCGACCGTCATTATCTGTATTAGATCGGTTTGTGCGGAACGATCCAGACTGACGATTTCATCAAAGTCCTCAGCGTTGGCAACAATTTTGCGGTCTTGAGATTGTGGTCTTGAGACGGCCAATGTATGAGTCAGAGATCCTATTTGCCATCAGCTGGCCGGCCTTCTGCCTTCTTCTTGACTTAAAAAATCCTTCACTTACCTAAGCAGTTCCTCAGTCCGTAGCTGAAGGGTATGAACTGGGCAGGGTGCTTAAGGGATCCTTCGAGGAAGCGCTCTGGGCGGAACTCCTCGACGTCAGCACCCCAATACTGAGGGTTATGGTGCATTCCCCAATGGCTAAATATGATGCTCACGTCTTTGACTAGGGTGGTCCCCGAGGCTAAAAAGTACAAGAGAGAGGAAAAGGAAAATTAGTCATAGGTGTGTGTTTATTATTTTAATAGGTTGCCCGTGGCTTTAGTCTTTTAGGCGGGCAAGTGATAAGTAAGGTTAGAGGTTAAGACATACAAAAAATTAATTACTTGCGCTCATATTTGGTCTGTACATGTATGTATGTATGTTATCGGGAATCGAACCCAGAATAGCTTTTGTTGACTTCAAAACGGAACAATTGTTTTCATTTTGTATGCAGACAAGCCTTCGATTTTTAAAATGAAAACAATTGCGATTGCGAGTGCGTTAGGCAATAGCCCTTCGGGTCACTATCAACAGCGTTGTCAGAAGCGCCTGTCAGAAAAACTCACGCAATGTTACATCTTCGTGCACCTCTCTAGCAGTGACAGGCACTGGCGGGTACAGTCGCAGAGTCTCCTTAATCACCGCCTCCAGGTACTTGAGCTTCGGCAGGTCTTCTGCCGTGGGGAGCCGGTCTGAATCCCCGAACACTTCATTCAATCTGTTAGAGAAAATGAGCAGATTACAAAATTAAATGTTTGAAATAATGAACTGAATCAATTAGTCCAGTTGAAGTTGACTTTTGGTTAAAGATATGCTGATATGTAGTCCCACTTCTTAATTAATAAAAAACAAGGATATTTCTTGCTGTTTTGGTCTTCATCATCAGTTCCATTTGACCAATTTTATTCCTCATTGATACTGACTTGGTGATAATGGGACCACTTCGAGAGCTCTATCTCACAAAAAACATACATACGTACATACCTTCACGCCTTTATTCCCAGCGTGAGGTAGGCAGAGCTCAGAACTACCAACAACTCTAAAAACTTGTTGCTAATTCTGTAACCACATTTTGCACAAACAATACTACAAGAGATATTATTTGCTTGATTTATAATTTGTTTTTATTTAATAATATGTATTGATTTTTTTTTTTTGTAATGTTTTGACTTATTTTGAGACGATCCTGTTCGGTTAAATTTCAATGATGTGCTTATACTTACTTACCTAGATACGCATTTATATAGCTATAACGCCGGCCGCCATTGACGAGTTAGGTTAGTTGCAATAAATTCGTGCCCGATATACGACCTGTTTTTGTTTCTTAGAACACCTACACTCCATAATCAACCTTAGCACCCGGACATATGGTCCATCGACCCAGGATATAATTTACGGTGACCTATTTTTAGAATGAAGTTTTAGTAATTTGGAGTGAAATAAGGACAAATTAGTATTAAAAAAGTGGACAATATTCTAGACTGAAGTGTTATAAAGTGAATTGAAGTGAAAAGAACGTTACATATTGGTACAATTCGTAATTACGACCAAAAACTTGTGAATGGTTATTCTACACACTGGATTGAACTATTTGTGAATTTAATATTAACAAGAGACTGTGGCATAGTGTATAGTTGTATAGCTTCGGTATTAACGAACTGTGGACGTTATATTCAACGAATACATACCTACGCGCTTACGCTTACCTACCCTACGCGTGAAAAAGTTGGTGTCGTTTCGGAACATTCTAGAACTTGATTATTAAGTATTGCAAAGCTTGTCTTTGCGGTTTCGTGGATTTAAATATCAAGCTACAAAATGGAGCAAGTAGAAAGACGTATAGCTCTTCAATTTGATCTTTATGAAAAGGTGGAAAAGGCCTACAGTAATTATAAAAAATCACCAAAGGAGAGAATAACCATTGGGTACGTGCAAGGTCGAAGCGATACTTTGGACACGTATTTTAAGGATTTTAGGCAAGGCCATGAGAAAATACTTTTGTCGGTGCAAAGAGAGGACAGACCTTTGCTGTCCTATTTCGCTGAAGATATGTTTGATAAGTTCGAAGAATTGTACTACTTAAGTATATAAAGGAGATATGAAGACTGCGTTATGGAGATTGAATCCTGAAAATACAAGGGCAGATGGCACGAGGCCAAACGAAGTGATTAGACCCACTACATCTAGTAATGAAGTCAGGCTACCACGTATTTCCATTCCTAACTTTGACGGAAATTATACGGAGTGGCAATCATTTCATGATTTGTTTATGGCACTAATTCATAATAACTCATCATTGGAAAACGTACAAAAATTACACTACCTCAAGAGTAGTTTGACAGGAGATGCAGAAGTATTATTACGACAGTTCCCAATTACTGGAGACAATTTTGACGAGGCATGGGCGATTCTGAAAAAACGATACAACAATAAAAGATACATCGCGAATAATGTTTTTAAGAAGTTTTTTGGACAAAAAACGTTGTCTCAGGAATCAGCTAGTGCCACTAAACAGCTGTTAGATACGAGTGTGGAGTGTATGAACGCGCTCAAGAACTTAGGTTTGCCAGCCGAGAAGTGGGGCGATGCGATCGTCACGTTTGTTGTCGTGTCTAAACTGGATGTTAACAGTCATAAACAATGGGAAGAGTCTATAAGCGGCGATAGCACTGATGAGTTCCCGGGACTCGAGAGATTGAAATTATTCCTGGAAACGCGGTTTCGTACTTTGGAGATGGTTGAGCCCGCAAGCAGAAATTACAAACCGGTCAAACCTAAAACCTTTCATACAACCGCCAACAATGCAATCCTACAATGCGCCTTCTGCAAAGAGAGTCATTATATACATAATTGTAAACAATTTGCCAAGCAGCCCTTAGAAGAGAGATACAGCTTCGTTCAAGGCAACAATCTTTGTTTTAATTGCCTAGTGCCTAATCACACGGTCTACAAATGTAGACAACGAACAACGTGCCAAATATGTAAGAGGAAACATCACTCCTTATTACACAGAGAAAAGAAATCAGCAACTGAAGAAAAACAGGTTACAACTGCAACTGTAGCGGAGCACGTACACACAGATCAAGAAAACACCTTGACCAAGGTCACAGGACATGTGGCAAGTGGAGGACAACCTGGTCAAAATATACTGTTAGCAACGGCACTGGTAGATGTCACATTAAGTTCAGGTCAGTCACATGTCTTCCGGGCTCTCATTGACCAGGGATCGGAGGCGTCGTTCGTGACGTCAAGGGTCGTCGAGTTACTGGGTTTAGCGAAAACCCAAATCAGCGGCGTCGTCTCTGGTGTTGGCGAAGGTAATCATTTCTCACTTAAATATTTAGTAGATTTGCACATTAAGTCTAGATATGATTCAAAATTCTCCATACATGTAAATGCATATGTATTAAAGTCGTTAACGCGTAAGTTACCTGCAAAAGAAATTAAATGTTCCACTTGGCCTCAGCTTAATGATGTAAGGCTGGCTGACCCCACCTTCAACGTACCGGGTAGGATAGATATTCTCCTTGGTGCGGACGTCTTTGGAAGAATCATTGATACGGGTTTGATGAGAGGGCCGGGTAATCTAGTTGCTCAGCACTCCCGCTTAGGGTGGATTTTGTCAGGAGATATGAATGCAATCCCACACAGGTCAGAAAACATCACAAGCTTCCACATCACAAGACAGGTGGAAGAAGATAACAATATGCTCAGGAAGTTCTGGGAATTGGAGGCAGAGCTCTACACAACCAAGAAGGCTTGGTCCAAGGATGAAGAAAAATGTGAGGATATTTATAAAAGTACAACAGTAAGAGACACCACAGGAAGGTATGAAGTCCATCTTCCGCTGAAAGAAAATATTGAAGCCACAGTAAAGCAGTGTGGAGAAACGAAACATCAAGCAATTACTAGATTTAAGCAACTAGAGAGAAAGTTCCAAAGGTATGACGGCCTGAAGGAAGAATACACAAAGGTCATAAATGAGTATCAAAGATTAGGTCATATGAAAAGGGTTGAAAGAGAAGATGACACTAAGGCTATGTATCTTGCGCATCACGCCGTAATTCGTGCAGATAAGGACACGACCAAAGTCAGAGTCGTGTTCGATGCTTCAGCTAAGGGCTCCAATGGCCAGTCCTTAAATCAGAGTATGATGATTGGCCCCACATTACAACCTGATCTTCGTAGTCTGGTCCTTCGCTGGAGATGTCACAAAATCTGTGTGGTGGGTGACATAGTTAAAATGTACCGACAAGTTAGAATGACAAGCAGCCACACGGATTTACAACGAATTATATGGCGAACTGATCCAGCTGAAGATTTGGAGAGTTACCAGTTGTTGACCGTAACATTCGGAACTGCGGCCGCGCCCTTTTTAGCGGTAAGAACACTCATCCAATTGGCAAATGATGAAGCTCAAAGGTATCCACGCGGAGCAGCAGTAGTTAAGGATTCCTTTTACATGGATGACTTGATGGCCGGCCATGAAGATCTCTCTGAAATTAAAATCATATGTGATGAAGTTAACAAGCTATTGAAAGCAGGTGGATTTCTCATGCAAAAATGGTCAAGCAACTCCGAGGAGTTGTTAAGGTTCCTACAGAAGAGTAGCGAAGGTAAAGAAGCTGTTAACAGTATGGAAATAAAATTAGATAAAGTAATAAAAATACTTGGACTTACCTGGGACAGGAACGACGACACCTTCAAAATCACTGTCAACTTACCTGAAGTAAGCCACCCTGTAACAAAGAGAATCATATTATCGGACGTGGCTAGCCTGTTTGATCCCTTCGGTTGGTTGGCCCCAGTCATCATAACAGCCAAGGTGATGATACAGAAGTTGTGGCTGTGCAATCATGGATGGGACGAAGAATTACCTGCTGAATTGGTAAATGAATGGATGACTTACCGAGACGAACTTACCGAGCTGCAAACGATAAAGATCCCACGCTGGATGATGATAACATCACGCTGTAAGGACATACAACTCCATGGTTTCGCAGACGCTTCCTCCATTGCCTATGCAGCAGTGGCTTATGTCAGGGTTGTCGATGATGATGATGTCATCCACGTCACGATGGTAGCAGCCAAGACAAAGGTTGCGCCACTCAAGCAGTTGACGATTCCTAGGTTGGAGCTTTGCGGCGCAGTCCTGCTGGCAAAGCTTTTGCACGAGCTCTCCAACCTGTTGAAGATACCGATGGACAAGACATACGCATGGACTGATTCTATGGTGGTTTTAGCTTGGTTACAATCACAGCCTAGCCGATGGCAAGTGTTCGTTGGTAACAGAGTGTCAGAAATAGTTCAACTAATAGACAATGATAGATGGCGTCACGTTCGGTCTAAAGATAACCCTGCTGATCTTGCATCCAGAGGAGTGAGATCAATAGAGATGGCAGAGAATGAAATGTGGTGGTCTGGACCTGAATGGCTAAAAAATGAAGACACTGAATTTACAAGGACTTCTGTACCGCAAACAAGTTTAGAAATGAAAAAGAGCTTTCACATTAATCTAGAAGAGACACCTATCTGGGAGAGGTTTTCGACCATGTCAAAACTGAAACGAGTACTAGCTCAATGTCGCAGAGTTTTTACCTCGAAAAACAATCCCGACAGGGAGAAATATTTAACAGCTACCGAAATTAACGAAATAGAAGTCAAATGTATAAGATATTACCAACACTTGGTCTACGAAAATGAAGTCCAAGACCTGAAGAAGCATGGTAAAGTAAAGTCAAAGAGTTCGTTAATTAGTTTGACACCGTATTTGGATGAACAAGAGTTATTACGCGTTGGAGGACGTCTTAACAATGCTCCAATGTCGGAAGACGCAAAGCATCCTATCATCATCCCTAGCAAACAACATGTCACAAAGCTTTTGATACATGAAGCTCACATCAGGACTTTACATGGTGATATACAGGCTGTAATGACTTATGTTCGAAGCAAATATTGGATCATAAGCCTCAGATCAGCTGTCAAGCAAGTTACACGAAGTTGTACGACTTGTATAAGAGAAAAGGCTAAAACACAACAGCAACTCATGGGTCAGCTACCAGCTCCAAGAGTTACTCCACACCGTGCGTTCCTCTACAGTGGTGTGGACTACGCCGGCCCGGTACAATTGCGGACTTCTAAAGGCAGAGGTCACAAGTCAACGAAGGGCTATATCTGCTTATTTGTCTGCCTAGCCACACGAGCGATACATTTGGAGGCCGTAACTGATCTGACGGCACAAGGTTTTATAGCAGCATTTAGACGATTCGTAGCTAGGAGAGGGCGTTGCTTGCACATGTGGAGTGACAATGGCACCAATTTCGTGGGTGCGGCCAAGGAGCTTAAGGAAATGTTCATGGAGGGAAAATTAACTGTAGCTAATGAAATAGCGGAACTGTTAGCCAATGACGGCACGACGTGGCACTTTGTGCCACCAAAGTCTCCCAATTTCGGTGGACTTTGGGAAGCTGGAGTCTCCTCGGTGAAAAAACATTTAAACCGCATTAATGGAACCACAAAATTAACCTACGAAGAGATGTCTACCCTCCTGGCTCAAGTAGAGGCTTGCCTAAATTCACGCCCCTTGTGCCACTTAGATGAGACCTTAACGACGCTAAATCCGCTCACCCCTGGACATTTTTTAATTGGAGAACCTGTCATTAATGTTCCAGACACAAATCACGAAGAGAAAAACGTGAATTTGCTGACTAGATGGCAATTCATACAAAACAGGATGCAAGATTTCTGGAGAAGATGGAAGGCGGAGTATTTAAATACCTTGCAGCAACGCCACAAATGGCAGAACCCAGTAAACTCGCCTTGCATCGGGGACATTGTGATTATAAAAGAAGACGACTTGCCTCCGGCAAAGTGGCTTTTAGGCAAAATAAAGGTTTTACACCCTGGCCCCGACCAGTTGGTCCGTGTTGTTACCGTGCAATGCAAGGGAGATAACCTGCTCAAAAGACCCTTATCAAAATTAATATTATTGCCTAAACTTGCTGATCAATAGTTATGTATATATAGAATGGTGGGCGGTCAACTTTAATCATATTATTATTATTATTTTATTCATCTATTAATACATGTGCATAGGTACTTACGTAGAATACTCCTCCATGGTTGTAATTATTAAAGTCTACCGTTATTTTACCTCGCCACACCAGATGACTTTAATAACTATCTTCAAATTCACCGTAGTAAGAACTATATTACTATCTAATTTAAGGTGATATATTGAAATAATTATTTCAAATCGTATAATTATAAATAAAATGTAAACCTAAAGATATTGAAGTAAAGTAAGTACCTACTCTAAGGCTTACGAAATGTTAAATATTTGGTACCTACTTTGTCATAATAACTTTAGTAAAAGGTTTAGTAATTTGATAAGTAAAAATGTACTTACCTGTACTTATATCCTAGCTGGTGTTACCCGTTAGTTTAGTAAGACTGTAGGTACCTACCTACACACAACTAACACACCTTAAAACCTAACGATGTTTAATTAGATTATGTGTTACGGATAAACCCCGTTACCAACTAACTTTGCTGTACTTCAAATAAAACAATGTATACAGTCCATTACGATCGAAGCTCGTGAGCAAGCAAGTTGTTATGTTGAATTTAATCTAATTTTATAACATTAATAGCGTTGTAGGCATGCTGGTAGGTTAACCTTTTAATTTGTATTTTTTCTTGTACTCCTAAGTAAATCTATTCAGTTATTCTAAGTGGTTGGTTTATGTTGGTATACCGAGAACCATCTTGTTAACCAGCTACTAAGATAAATCCATTTCATATTGTACCTTACGGCTTTAGCAACAAGGTCTAAAATGGTATGATCTGTTTATTAATTTACGCTTCTCTTTAAGTGTTCAATTGGGTTATGGGTCTGTTTACTTGTTCTTTACTCGGCAAGACCGATTTATGTAGGCATTGAATTTGACTAGGTATGTTATTTTATTACATA
Source organism: Acleris laterana (assembly GCA_963966035.1). NCBI lineage: Eukaryota > Metazoa > Arthropoda > Insecta > Lepidoptera > Tortricidae > Acleris > Acleris laterana. The sequence continues at coordinate 18,504,285 of OZ014441.1, read as the reverse complement.
TTTAGAGCAAACTATGCTTGTTGATATATTGTTTAAGATTATAAGAGTATCTTTAAGACGTAACGATGGATAGACATTGTGTTGCGAACATAAAGTGTAAGTGGTAACAATCACATTATTCAAAGACACGTACTTGCATTCCAATTTGGACTTTAAATGTTTTGTATACAGTTGAAAATGTAATAGTCAAATGATATTTATATCTCATCTCTCAGCTGATTCGTAGCCAATGTTTGATCAATGATCGTTATTGTACCTACTTAATTTAAGAGCTTAGGTAAAAAACTGTTGTTTTTGGTGGGCGGTATGTTCGGTTAAATTTCAATGATGTGCTTATACTTACTTACCTAGATACGCATTTATATAGCTATAACGCCGGCCGCCATTGACGAGTTAGTTGCAATAAATTCGTGCCCGATATACGACCTGTTTTTGTTTCTTAGAACACCTACACTCCATAATCAACCTTAGCACCCGGACAGATCCTTAACGGTGATAACTTCTTAGTTCTGTATTGTTTTTGTTATCCTGACTTCTTATTTATATTTTGATTATATTAAAATTTATGTATATTGTTGACGATTCCAATGTAATTTCTTGTACTTTTGACATAACATGCAATCTATGCTGTGACTGACTTCAGAAAATAAATATCATTCATTCATACATTCATTATTTCAAGCCCTTATTCCTTTAGTCGCCTCATATGACTTCCACGGGAAGATATGGAGTGGTACTATTCTAAGCCGGCAATTATACAGCAATCTAAACCGGCAACCACATAGAAATCGGTTGACATACAAACAGGCGAACATGGAACCTTATTCTTTTTTAAAGTAGTTTAAAAAGAATGTCAAAACAGGTAAATGACTTTGTTTTTCTTGTAACCGGTTGTGGCACGCAGGTGAATCAACGATTACGGTATTTTACGATACGACTCGAAAAATACCAGTATATGAGTACCTGCCTGTTACTATACTGTGGTCTGGTATGTGATGTGTGAATAAATTAATATAGATAATAATAAAAGGAAAAACTCAGACGAGTTCACCTAATTGTAAGACTGAGGTCCATGGACTTTTGCGATCTCAAAACATGAGAAAAAAATCCTCAATGGTAGTAATTTATCGACGTTTAGGCTGCGTTTCCACCAGAGATGTGCGAGGTAGCTAAGCGGCTGTGTAACGAGGAGGTTCAACGATGTGAACGTTTCCACAAAAGATGTGCGAGGACGCGTAGGGAGGTGTAGCGGGTTCTTTTTAAATAAGCGGGCTAGGTGTGGTGCGGCGGGAGCGGAGCCAGACGCCTCCTCGCAACACATTCCTCGCACACTCCCTTCTTTTGTTTTGTACGTGTTTCTATTGGTTCATGATAAACACTTCGCACATCTCTGGTGGAAATACAGCCTAGCGCTGCGTCTTCACCAGTGCTCTGAGAGAGGACACTCCACCTATAGGGTAGTGAGGGTAGCTAAAACCAAATAATCCTACTGGTGGTTTTTTTTTCGCTACACCGCTTAGCTGCCTCGAAAGGTGCGCCAAATAAATAAATAAATAATAAATATCAAGGAAAAATGTCACACCAATAGGAGTTCCCTCAATTTTTCACCGATTCTCTCGTCAGATTCAATTTTGGCGACAATGGGACCACCTCGGAAGTATACCGTATCAAACCCCAAACATTTTTTTTATCATCGATCCACAAATTGATACACGTATAACCTCCTCCTTTTTTGAAGTCGGTTACAAATGCAGCCAGTACGCTACATGCAGCAAACTTCTACACTACTTACTCTTCATAGACCTTCTGCTGCACCTCCTGATGCCTGGATAACATGACGATCGTGAAGGAGATCCCCACGGCCGAGGTGTCGGTGCCCGCGAGCAGGAGAACCACCACCTCCTCACGAAGCTCCAGGTCCGTGTAGCCATCGGAACCAGAGGACTCGATCAACATCTCGACGACTGAGGGCACCTCTATAAAAGTGTTTTAGTAAAACGTTAAATAATGGTCAGATGATCTGAGGCCCTAGACAATATGGATTTGGCGTTCTTTATCGCTTTCCAAAATACGTCAGATGGACTCATTGAGCACGTAGGTCAATTCCTTACATTTTGTCAGTTTTCGAAAAAAGTTTACGTTAGCGATAAGCAATTTAGCCTCACACTGGTTCGAGTATCAAGAAAGGGGTGGTCAATTAATAGACGTGAGGATCGAGGGGGGTTCGAAAAAAAACACGAAATATCATTGGGGGAAAAGAAAGTAAAAATATCACGAGTATTTATATTTTGATCGTAATATTCTTTTTCTCGATGGCGAAACGTTAACGTTACTTACTCGATGGAAGGTTCAAATTCATCCTCGCTGTACTGAGGGTACCTTTCGATTCTATCATCTAATCACCTTTACACACTATGATAATTCTCTTTCGTAGATTAACATAGAAAACTACGATACGTGATTTCAGCCCCATCAAAAGAATCAATTGGAAATAAAGTTTTAACGCAAAATATTTACAGGTCAAATAGTTTTAAATATACTGTTTTAATTTACAAACCACTTTTTGACGTGTATTGATGCGGCTTAAGTGTCCGACAGTTTATATTTTATTTTCTATTTTAAATACAAAATTAACTTACTGAATCCATCATTTGCTTGGGTGGTAGCGCCACGTTGGGCCAATTCCAATCGTTTCGATTTTACTATCTGAAAACAACGATAAAAAATAATATAACAATCATTCGCGACAGTTGTTTTACATGTGTTATTCCATCAACATTTTAACTCCTACTTTTTCATATCAAGTAATAAAATAACTCGGGTCGGGTAACTAAGAGGTAAAACTTTGAATGAAGTGACTATACTACCTCATGGCAAATAATAGACAGAAACCGTCTTTTCCCAGAGAATGTTAAAAATATAATGATTATCTACTCCTATCACTATTACAAACCAAATAAAATGTCACGTGCTGCTGTGTGTACTGACGGATTTCAAAGATGGAATTGCATTTGTTTCTATATAATTTTATACAATACTCACGTACAATGTTTTATTAAATATATTTTTTGTCAAGGTTCGAAAAGTGGGTAGAGTTTCGAAAAATGGGGAGATTTCCTTTCGGTGCATAAGGGGCCATTTCCAAAATATCCCCATCACCGAATGATCCTTCTTTTAATGAACTGCACTGCGTCCTTCACCCCCGACCGAAATTGGCTGTATCACCATTTTTCTTACTCCCTTCGATTTTGATATGCAAATGACAGCAGCCTAGGCAATAATGTACTGTTATTAAGGGCCGAATCTTAAGTACCCGAAACCGACGTGCGTGCATGACTCGATGTATGAATGTGGAAGAAGCGAAAGAGATGTGTCAGGATCGTAGCAGGTGGACAAAACTGGTCTCTGCCTACCCCTCTGGGAAACAGGCGTGATTTAATGTATGTATGTAATTCTTCCCACCATTATAATATTTACCTTATCAACGAAGTCATACACGAGCTGCCTACTCTTGTAAAACCGCTTGTAATGAGGCAGCATTCTGTATATGACCTCGTTGTACATCCACGCTTTGCACGCTCGCTCTCCCGTCAGCCGGAAGACTTCCTCCACAGCTAACAGGAACGTGTTGGTCTTCTGTTGGCTCTGTGCTTGGATGCCCAGTGTCGTCTCTGGAACCAAAGACAACGTATAAAGCCTAGGCGGTAGTAACCCTACGAAGCTTGTAGCTCGGTATAGGCAAATATTTGGTCTTCTCTCAGAATCCCAAACAAAGTTTGTCCTAACACATCGTTTGTCCGAATTTTCATTTGCCCTAAACTGGTTTTTAAATCAGTCAGACCACTTTTTAAGTTTTCCAATTATATTTGTGGATTGGTTAGCTTAGGGTTGTATTATAACAACACTAAAAAAAAAAAAATTCAAGCGCCAACGGCTTTAGGATGGTGATACGTTCTATGAAGTGAGTGTCGGTGAAACGATGGGACACCCCTATGAGTAGCTGCACACTTTAGTACCTTGTCGTTTTTCCGCCTTTGACAAACGAGTGCACCAGTTCAAATATAATGTTAAAGTGACAAAGCACTAAAGTGTGCAAATTATAAGGTCAAGCGACGTCCAATGTACACTTATATCTTAATTTGATCACATTTTATTCAAGATCGTATCAGACCAGGCATAAACGAGAAAAGACAAGAAACAAGATTAGAATATAGGCAACAGCGACGTTGGCCAGTAAGATCACCTGGTAGGATCCCCCACGAATAAAATTAATAGGTAGGGGTTCCTATCAGGTGACCTTACTGGCCATCACAGCACCAGCAAGTCAATACCAGAAGCAGCAGACTTAGAATCGTTAACCTACCGCATACAGCATCAAAAGAGTAGTTATTGACGTGGTTCCAGACGGAGAAGTCACCAGCGCCGGCCTTCGGGGCGAGCTGGTCCATCAGCACCGCGCTCTGCTCCGCGAACACGTCCACGAACCGGTTCAGGTTCTTCATGCTGAACGTTGGGGCGAGGATCTTGCGCCGAGGACGCCAGATTTTGACTGTGGACATTTTTTTTAATAGTATGGAGAAGGTAAGGTCAGGGCCACCTGATGATAAGTAAAATGTAACCTCAGAGGGTCACAGTCATTTACAACCTCAAGACTTTAGTTGAAATAGGTTTGTAGTGTGTTAAATTGCTGCTAACGGCTTAAGACTGCGCCGAGCAAACGCGGAGCGTCCAGTGGGGCCCTCATTACTATTATTGTGTTTTCTAATTAACTAAAGAATTTCCGTGTGGTTGCCGGATTTGCCCGTGTGGTTGCCGGATTGCCCGTGTGGTTGCCGGATTAGAATAGTGCCACTCCAAGTCTTCCCGTGGATGTCGTAAAAGCCGACTAAGGTAATAAAGGCGTGTAGTAGGTACTGTTAGGCGATGGGCTTGCAACCTGTCACTAATACACTGGTAAACATCTTCGTCTAAGTGTGCAAAATGTGGTTACAGAATTATCAAAAAGCCTTTATAGTTGTTGGAAATTCTGTAGCTCTGCCTACCCCACTCTGGGAATAAAGGTGTGAGTTTATGTAAAGAATTTCCTTAGAATCAGACGAAATGTTTTTATAGTGCAAGTTTAGTAAAAACACAATTTATGGGATACGTATCAAACTTTAATAACAATAACCCTTTGAGTAGTCTGCTTAACGGGAAAAGGTGGCCACTTTTTTCCGTTAAGTTAATAACTCGAAGGTGAATTGTTATTAAACTATGCGATATACCCTATAAGTTGTGTTTTTATTTGTAGTACAAAAACATTTCGTCCAATTTCAAGAAAATACTTTAGTTTATTAGAAAACACAAACAAAGTCAAATAATAGCTTTGCTATCATCATATTCTTTACTATTTCTACGGAACCTTCAGTGTGCAAGTCCGACTAACACTTGACCGATTTTTTGCTTAAAGTAAATGATGAATTAAAGCAAAGTAGTTTCTTATAAATAATAAAGCGATTGCGTGTTAATGGTGCGAATCCTGATGAATTATTTCTTTAGTATTTTATAATTATGCTATTGTACGTAGCGCGATTAAAATGTAATCAGGTAATAACAATGCATTATTATAAAAAGTATTTGTTGTTCTTGTCCCAGGATATTACCTATACTTAGTCTGCGTGGATAATTTATACTTATGAAGTAGTTATTCTTTTTTTCTACTTTTTATCATGATTTAACTTTTTAATAGAAATCAGTGGAAGTCAAGATTCTAAGTGAGCCTTAGAGTTTCTTATAAATTTTATTTTCTGGATCAACTCATGAGTACGATCAACTTTTACTATGGGACTAATATCGAAATCGGTGAAAAAAAAAAACAACTCCCATAGTTGAAGTAGTTATGTAACAAATGATTATTCCTATTATTGCTTGCTAGCTATCTATGTAGCCTAATTTATTTTAATTTTTGATATCCTTGTACCACATTTTATTGACATGTAAATTGGCTTTACGAATAAATTAATATGATTATTATGATTAAAGCAATCAGCTGGTTTCACACTTTGTATGGAGAAGTCGATTTTGTGTACGTTTCGATGTTGGTCCCATATTAATAGTTGATCGTAATCATGAGTAGATTCGGAAAATAACATTTTGTATTACGTCTTAGTCGCTTTCACATAGATGTTAGTTTGATTCACTCCGTGTTACTGACGTGTAAAAGAGCCCTTATGTGACCAATTTATTTATATTTGAAATTTTTAAGACCGAGTTCATTTTTCGAAAAAAATCCCCATGGTTTTTTGTAATTTATATCAATTGGCATATCATGTCAACAAATACAATATTAAACTGATATAATCAGTATGAATACTAAAAAGACCCAAAAAAATTATATTATATTTATGAAAAATTATATGAACTAAACAAAACGAACAATTAACCAACCTGGTGCGAATATGCTCCCATTTCCAGTCACCGTCCTCGCAGCCCTCAGGAGTTGCTCATCTTTCTCTAGACAGTTCTTAAAGAGGAATTCAGCTATTTCAGGATCAGCCACAACTGTAGACAAAATACCATTATATTTTACACTCAAATTTTACCAGTGCAGTGCTGTGTTCGCATTGTTGTGTTCCGGTTTGGGGATAAGACAGCCGGTGAAATGACTAGCATAGAGGCATTCCATCTTAGCTTCAGGGTTGGCAACGCGTTTGCAGTCTTAGGATTGCATTACAGTCTTGTGAATGCGAATGTCTATGGGTCACAGTTTCCACTTACCATCAGGTGGCATGTGTGCTCGTTTGTCTTCTCTATGCCATAAAAAAATATATATATATAATTACCCACGGATCAAGCCTAGAGCCCAACACGTTCACGGACACAGCACCATCCTCGAAATTGCGTGATATGGCACAAATAAATCGCATACAACATTTTCTACGGCCATGGATGAACTATCACATTAAACGATGTGTCAAACATTGTGCCACTTTATGACGGAAAATATATGTAGGATGTAGTGAATAATCCTTTCCTATAGTTTTTTGTCGGATATGTTCGTATTTATCTAGCTTTCTCAATTAGCTTCAGGACCTGTCTTAAGCCAACTGAGAAAGCAAGATAAATACGAAGTTATCCGACCAAAAACGATGGGAAAGGATTATTCAATACATCTGTAGCGGGAACACGAAAAACACAGGGAAAACTTTAACAGGATAATGTAAGTACTTATCGTGTAAGAGATCGATGTGAAGCAAAAACTGGTTTTAATTTTAAGGTAAAAAGGGTTAATTTTCCTCCATAATTAATGTTATATGCAACTAACTTTAAACTGGTTGGTTTAATTATAATTACTACAAAAACCCGTCATATTATTATTATAATGGCGAAAAGGTCAGGTAGTGTAAGAGCGTCAACGAGTACGTGCAACAAACCATATATTTTTAAGAGATATTGTTGGATTGACGTACTTGCCCCACCTTACATCAAAGCCGATGTATCTTAAGCAACCCAACCCATTTTTATGAAAACAATTTTTATACATACATACATACATTAAATCACGCCTGTTTCCCAGAGGGGTAGGCAGAGACCACTCCTTTCCATTTGCTACGATCTTGTCAAATTTATTTCGCTTCTTCCACATTCATACATCGAGTCATGCACGCACGTCGGTTTCGGGTACTTAAGATTCAGCCCTATTCCAGTATTTCTCCGATTTGACTCGAAAAAGTACGCCTAGGGCGGCCCCTTCCGACCCGTCCACTCACTTTCGATCTGTAGAACTCTTTCTTCAATCTTCTTTCATCCATCCTTTCCAAATGACCGTACCATCGAAGCATGCCCTTTTCATTCTTAGTCACAAAACATCAAAACTGTAATCTCAAAAGTTGCGCGACTGATTATTTCATGGTATTTTTATGACACTTTGTAAGCAGTGTGTACAAAACCAATGCCATTGCAATCCATTAATATTATAATACACACTTATATACCTTAATCCTTTAAAATAAGGTGCCAAATTGCATACATATTTTTGGTCTGCACATACACTGACGGAGTTTTTTTTTTGTAAATTTCAATAGGCCATACTAGCCTAAGGACTTTGATAATAGTTTGGTTTGACTTACCAACAATAAATTTATCCATGTTCCAATAACTCGTCATCCCACCTTTTTTGATTGCATCCCGAGACAACAAACAGAACCCGTTCATTAGGCCTACAAAAGAAAAAAATACAGTATAAGAATAAAACATATAAGAAGTACCTAGGCTTTATTTTACTCAGTAAAACCGAATTACTTTTGACATTGTTTTTAAATGAATGTATGTATGGCTCTTTGTTTTCTTGTAAAGGGTTATTCGATGGCTTGATTGCGACAAGCAGGGGGGTTATTATGACATAGTAATGCAGTTCTGTTTACGCTGAGAGAAAAGGACAGAGCTATATAACTGCTATAGCTCCGTCCTTTACGCTCACCATAAAATAAACGGCATAGCCACGTCATAAAAACCCCCCTGGTGTTATGCAAATCTTAGCGTTGCGGGTGTCACTGGGTTTTTTTAACATGTGAACTAACATTACATTGACGACCCTATCCAAACAGTTGGGTTTTTTAAAGCTGGCTTTTTGTTATTACATAAAATGGAGGCCAATGGTTTTCTCTTACAAAAACCCAGTTACCAAACAAAAAACCAGATTAAGCGGTTTTACCACCAAAACGTTGCCCTCGACGTTTATCGCTGTTCCTTTAAGATTTGTAAATTTTTTTAGAATACAAAATCCTTACGTCAACGACGCCTTTCTTGTGGGTTCAAGCAATATTCATACCCGTCCAGTTACAAATCCCGGTAAGAGTTTAAATTACTGTGAAGAGCGCGAGTATTTCTTCTGGAGTCTTGGAAGTTTTCTATATATTTAAGTATGTATTTCTCTATAATATGTATACTAAAGTATGTTTAGCGTTGTCTAGTACCTATAATATGAGACTAGAACTAAGTTTAAGATTAGGTCAACGTGTGTGAAATTGTGATTAATTAATTTAGAAAGTGACAGTTTCTGCTCAGGGTGAAGGTAGGCCGATGACCTGGTTATCTTTTCTCTTAAGTGCGTATGACGTTTAAATAGACCGGCTATCATAACCTGATTTGTTTGTTCGTAAACATGATGTGACTACTATGACTTCAACAGAGCTACGTCAAAATGAGGGCCGATCGACCAAGGTCACAAGAATTACGTTTTGCGGGCCAATTCAGTGACGTTGTTTTTAAGGCACATGGCAGGCGTTGTTGCCTCAACATACATTTAGTTACTCCACATGGATAATCTGCAAAGGTATCACAATATTATACGTGGGTGGATCAACTTAATGTTGTTTTTATTCTGTCCCGTGTCTCCTGGACAACAGCGAAAGATTTTCTTGGAAAAAATGTTAAAATATATACTTTTAGCACACACAAAAGAAAGGCCATTAAATAATGGGTTTGTCATTGTCAATAAAACTGATTTTTAGTGGACTTTATCCATTGAAATAGTTTTAAAGAGTGGCCCAGGAGACGTCACCATGGCAACGAGGTACAAAAAAAAGTTAATTGACCCACGTAGGTATGTCTTTAATACAAACATTATTTCATCACTACAATAAATGGGAATTTATCGACATCGGTAAACACGACCATGGTAGGCGCGGCCGGTGGTTAAAACCAAATCGGCTTTGACCGTTTGGTTATGGTATTGTTTATAATTTTTGTTTAGTTAGAGCTATCAAAACGTTGACAATACGATACGATAGATTAAAAAAGTATTATGGATTTTACCGCCTAGTATCTCGGCCTTGGGGATGGCTAGTAGATGGCTACATGATAATACAAAGAAGCATACCTACATAATTCCATTTTTGAATTAATTAAATTTTGTTAGTAATTTTGTTCGCGTAGTCATATTTTTACCTGTCCGGTTAATGTCCAATTTTCCGAAACCTATGAAATTGGGTATTTTTTTGCTTGTTTTATTTCGTACGGGTTAATTTTAATTTTAAAATTCAATATTCTTTAAATATTCCAAATTATTTTTAAATTTCATCACAAAGGTTTTAGTTGCAAATAATAATGGTTAAATTTACTTAATGCTTAAAATTAAAGCGTGAACTGAACTCTTTTCATGTGCAGCGAGTTACAATTTTTAAGTAATTACGATATTTATAAATAAAGCTTAGAAGTCTTCAATAATCCTGACAGAATTTTGTTTGGTTTGCATTGGACGTTACTAAATAATCCGCAAAATTAAATGTATGAAAACCACCGTTTTCATAATATTACGGGCTTTAAAACTATCGTTATATTATGTTTGACGTCGATCGGTGGTTTTGAACCGTTAAGGCAGATCTAGCAAACACACAATTACTTATAATTATTAAGTTAAGGAAAAAAAACACGATCATGATTATGAAGCACAATTCTTACACAATATGAATTTCACTTGACCACGTGTTGTAACAATCGTTATTCGAGGTACTTAATTGAAACATTACGCAACGCTATCTCATCATATTAGTGTGTAAATACTATGAGGACAACGTTATACACTCAGGAGCAACAATAACGGGTCAGAGTGCATTTTTCATAAAAAACGAGGCTATTTCGAAGCCTTGGTTTCTTGCCAGGAGTTGTTATGAGTGAGGTTTAATGGTGGATACTCCGAGGTTCAATAGAGGAAGTCGCAAGTTCTTAAGATACCTAACTGATCGCACAATCACTTAACATCACATCGAGAGTGTTTGGGTCAGTATTTGGATTATTTACCTTACATTTTATTGCCATTTTAGATGTTTTCTTGAACATGCACAATTCCGCAGATACAATCAGTTGAGTAACCTAGGCACTTTGGAAGTCCTGTATCGATTCTCGGGGTATCCATCATCAGATTTCACTAAAAGCATCCCATGGCGAGGAACCAAGGCTTTGAAATAGCCTCTTTAGCATGAGACACGCACTCTGACCTGTTTTTTTTGCTCCTGAGTGTGTTAATCCAAATTCTAGACCAAGGTCTAGGCAGAAACAGAAGAAGCTATGGGGGTTAAACAGCAGTTCCCATTCTGATACAGATGAATAAAGAGATATTCAACATTGATTGTCCCCTCGTACGACAGACGAAGTCACGTTAGCCAGTTAGTTGTGACCCTGGCTACGAAGCTAGGTTCAAAACCCAGTATAGACATATATTTTATTGATGAACGCGAGTATTTTGTTCCTGAGTCTTGCATGTTTTTTAAATATTTGAGTAGGTATGTATTTCTGTATATAAGTATGTTAATCGCTGTCTAGAACCAACAGTACAAGCCTAGAGCTAAGTTTGGGACTAGGTCAATTTGTGTGAAATTGTCCCTTGACCTTTATTTTAATAATTATATTCATTTAATTTATAAACTTAATAACAGCATATAAATGCTTAGGAAAAAAAAATTGTTCTCGTCAAGAATCGAACCTGAGGGGCTATTACTTAACACACTCGCAATCGCAATTGTTTTAATTTTGAAAATCGAAGGCTTGTCTGCATACAAATGAAAACACTTCTTCCGCTTTGAAGCCAATTGAGATTGCGAGTGCATTAGGCAATAGCGACGCTGGTGCCAGTAGCTTCGTTAACAGAGCCACATACAACAAACCCCACACATACATATAATAAGCTCACGCCTTTATTCCCAGAGTTCGGTAGCCAGAGCTATAGAATTACCAACAACTCTAAAAACTTGTTAATAAATCTGTAACCACATTTTGCACCAATACTTTACCAGTGTATTAGTGACAGGTTGCAAGTCCATCGCCTAACAGTACTACGCAACACAGCCTTTATTCCCTTAGTCTTATGTATGTATGTATTTAAACTCTTCATTGCACATAAACAATTACTAGACATGTTTGCATCAATATAAATAATGTACATAGGCGAACATATCCTATGTGGGATCTCTTCCAGTTAACCTTGGAGTAGAATAAGCAAGGACAATGCCGAAGGAATGTCTCTTACGACATCCACGGGAGGACATGGAATGGCACTATGATAACCTGGCAACCACGCGGGCAAACCCTTAACTAATAAATCGCATTGTACAATCGTACTAACATTCATTGTCGCCGATGAAGACGTACGAATGTCCAACGAACGGCCACCATCGTTTGTCGACGCGACGAATCTGTCTCGCGACAGCCTGTATCTTCCTCCCTCTCACGCCGATGTAGGCGCTCCACACCACGAACAGCACCAGCAGCATGAGCCATATCATGTTCCTTTCTGGTTGTCCAAGTGACAATTCTGAAACATTTTCAACCGACTTTAAAAAAAAGTAGCCGGTTCTCAAGTCTACCCGTTATGTTATATTATGACCACGCAACTTTTGACAGAGTAGTCCAATTTTGAAAAATATTTACTCCCATCCCATTGTCACCAAATCTGAATCTGATGAGGATCCGGGAACTCCTCAAATATTATAAGCATTAACGATATTAGTATTTTTAGTGAGAAATCCAGTATTTGCATTCAGAAAATATCATTTGGTGAAGTGAAACTGATGATGAAGACAAAAAATGGCCGCCGGAACTCATCAACGGTACCTCTTTCAAGGGTGGCGAAAAGATATCTAGATTAAGATAGTTAAGCAATTGTAACAATAAATATTTAATTGTTAAACTTTGACTATGACTTTCTCGCGGCGTTGCTTGCGGCGAGCTAAAATATCTTAAAGTTTCATATCAACTGAGAAGTGGAACTACATAACAGCTTATTATGATCACTAAGAAGTATTAAAAAAAAACCGTCGTCAATTACGCAAACGCGGTTTTTAGTTTTTTTAAACCTTTATTTTGTAGTACGTCAAGTACTCTTAGTACAAGCCTAGAGCTTAGTCTGGGACTAGTAGGTCAATTTGTGTGAGTTTGTGGCCAAATATTTCTTTATTTCGTATGTTAAAGTGAAGTTTGAAACTTAAAAACAGGACTTTAAACTATTTGATAATCAATTGTTTGACATGACATGATAAACTGAGTCAAGAAACATGTTAAGGGCCATGAATAAAACACACATTATTAAAATCTTTAAAGATTAAAGAAAACATGACTAAAGGAAGGAAAACCCACGAGGAAAGATAAAAAACGATTAGGTACGATATAATTACATGATGAACAACAATAACTTATAATAATTACAAAAATAGAATAGAAACCACCCGTATAATGGCTAAACCTAGGTACTTTCAGAGCTGAAAACTTTAAAAAGTCCAACCAATTTTCATAAAATCTAGCTAACAATCATTTCTATTAAATATATTTCATAAAAAAAATGTCGGAACTTCGTATCAGTTCATCCATTTGGGAGACGGACATACACAGTTCTTCTATTTTCTTAATGTAGTTCGGCAATCTTCGTTTTTGTATGAAACACGAGTGACAGATCGCTCATTCCCGAAATACCAGAATTTTAAAATACCAGATTCTCAATATACTTGAATCTCAAAAAATAACATTTAAATTTCGGTATCGTTGATTATGCTTACCTAATATTTCGAAGCTGGTGATTTGGGAATCTGGTAAGGAGAGTAGTCTGGTATTTCAAAATTCTGGTATTTTGGGAGTGAGCGTGACAGATATACTGTTAGTTGCGAGTGCAAGGGTGATAGCGATAGCCAGCCGAACTCAATTAAGTACTGTACACATAATATAGACACATAGATACACAAAATACACAGACACGCATTATGTAGTATAGGAAATATGAATTGACCATTTGTATACATGAATGAGATCTTATTGTTAATATAAATAAAACAAAGCGGGTTGTTAAATGACACACGTTCTTCAGACTATACAGTAGGCTTAAAAAGTTTTGACCCTCGAGTTATAATTATTTTAATTTAAAACGATAGGAAAAGTGTATTTTTTTTTCTAACGAATTTTTTGGTCAGAGGCGATGTTAGAGTTACAACTTAATATAAAATTCACTGCAAACTAAACTGTACATTTAAATTTTGTGCTGAGTAAGGGTCTGTTGTTTGATCACTTGTTAAACTAACTACTTAATCGTTAAAAACTGTAACTAATGGTTAAATCCCAAGGAAATGTGTTAAATTTTCGATTTTTTTTGGGCCCTAACTGTTTATTTAAGCGTAACGTAATTCATCTGAAGGCTCTTCAATATTTTTCACAACTGTAGACAAAGTTTCCTACGAACGAAACGTTTATTTTCTGATTACCAAATGCAACAGTCAACGTCGTACTGCTTTATTCGTAAAATAAATGCAGACTACCCGCATAACCGTTGCTTTTATGCAAGAGTGTAGCATCTCAAAATGAGTTGCTGTTGCGTTTAAATTCAGAATACTTTCTACTTAAAGTTTTCTTTAAAACGTCAATTTTTTTTGAGTTGTAGCAGTATTGTATAAAAGCAGCGAATATGTTTTGATAGGAATGAGGTTCCAATACTGCAATTTTGGTAGCAATTGTAGCTTTTTAACGTCTAGGTACATTATTTAATCTATCTTGGAGTGCATACCTAACTATTTCCGTATCCGAGTGCCAAAGCCATAAGACGTAACATTTAACGTTTACGCCATTCTATGACATGTGTTTCTAGTAATCAGCAGTATAATGGCTCAAAGGCAAATTATCTATTTGTGTGGTTAGTAACAACAGATATGCCTGTTCGAGGACCCGTTGACTGGTTATTATTTACGCAAAACAAAAGCTAGACAAGCATCCGTCACCCTTGCACTTACATACTGATCAGAAAGTGACAGATGTTTTATCCACGGTTATCCACATCGATAAACACGACCATGATAGCAGGCCTCTTTTCTACACGATACAATCATATTGCCTTTGACGTGGTATGGTACTGTTTCTAACTTCGCTGCAATTACTGTTAAGTAAATAAGTGCAATCAATACGTCGACCATACGATAACATAACACATCAAGAGCAATTAGGTTTTATTGTGTGGTGTTGAGTCTCGGCTTTATCCATTTTCCAAAAAAAAAACATATACATACCTAAAACTTACGAGGGGTGGCTGAAAAGTTATATCTACCTGACTATGAAAGAAAAGACGTAGCTGCCTGGTTTTTTTTTATTTTTCTATGTAATCCCCATCTATTGAAATGCACTTGTTACACTTGTCAAATAATGAAATTAAACCGTTAAAAAAAAAAACTTTCGGTTTCTCGTCAACATAGTCGTTCACTGCGGCTATCATCTCATCATCGGTAGAAAATCTACGCCCCCTGAGATTTTTCTTCAGAAGTCTGAATAGGAAATAGTCACAGGGGGCTAAATTTGGGCTGTAAGGGGGATGGTTTATGACATCGAAGCCATTTCTGGTCATGGCGAGCTGTGTTGTGCGAGCCGTATGCACAGGTGCATTGACGTGCAAAATAAAAATTCCTTTGCCGAGTTTGCCTCCCCTTTTTTCTTTTAGAGCGTGCTTCAGCTGGCAAAGTAAATTGGCGTCATAATTGTCATTCATTGTCGTTTTTTTGGCAAATAATTAATGAGCAAAATTCTTTCTGAATTCCAAAAACTTCTTGCCATGAGTTTACTAGCCGAAGGACGAACCTTAAACTTCGGAGGAGGCTTTTCATCTTTGAATTTCCATTGTAGGGACTCTTGTTTACTTTCTGGGTCCCATTGTCTAATGTAAGTATCATCACACGTCACATCCTGTAAACAATTTCTTCCTCTTTGTGAGGAGTTTTTAGACATGAGTCGCGGGACTCATGTCTAAAAACTCCTCACAACATCTGACACGTCTGTCTTTGTCTAACGGAGTCAGCATTTTTGGGACCCAGCGTGCATTTACCTTAAACATATTTAAATGACCATGAATTATTTCGTTTACTCGTTCCTTACTTATGCCCACATCTCTAGCTATCTCCCACTGTTTCACCCGTCGGTCTTCTACAATATTTTTTTTCACTTTGGCCACATTTTCTTCAGTGACAGCAGAAAATGGTCGTCCGCTACGAGGATCATCTTCTAGGCCCTCACGATCTGATTTAAACTGTTTACACCAGAACTTTATGGTAAAATCGGAAGGGCACAAATCACCAAATACAGGTAACATACGCTGTTTGATCTGGGATGGCGTATTACCTTCCTTAGAAAGAAACTTTATTACTGCACGCTGCTCAATTTTGATCAAATTTGTTTCTTCAAGCGACATGATGCAAGCACTGACGTGCAAAAAACAAATGAAAAGCAACGAACAAATGAGTGTGCAAAATTTTGAACAAAAAATGGTCAATAAAAATGAATTCATAGTGGCCAGTATTTTTTTTTAACTACACATAGGCTAGGTAGATAACTTTTCAGCCACCCCTCGTATGTCTTACGTCATCTCTCTTTTTGCGTTTTCGGTTCGTTTAGAAACATGTTTTTGAATTCCTTACATTAATTATGATTAATTTGTATGATATCATCCATACTCCATACTAATATCATCGCGGAGTCGCCGACAGAAGCTAGTTAATTATAAATTACATTTGAAAATTTTGTAGACATTATGAAAAGGTCTGTAAAAAAATATCAAAAGATTTCTTGGAAAGCAACAAGTTTAATAAGCTGAAGGAGCTTTTGTATTGTTTTTTTTAAAGCTTCTGACAGAAAAAAAGGATTATTTTATGATAGCTCATTAATTAAATAATAATTAACTAAAAAAAATCAAAAATTAAATAACTCTAAGTATTATAACAAGGTAACCCACATCCACATCACAAATATTAAACAAGTAAAATGTTAGCGTTTACTTAATAAAAAAATATTATTTTTCGCAACACTGCTCGGAAATATGGCCATAGATGGTCTTGTTTGGGGTCACAAAACGTCACTTATAAGGACAGGCCAAGAATGTTTTTGTCGGCGTGTTTGCTGATTGGTCGAGAACATTGTTGTCCAACTTTAAGAACCAATGAAAATTAATCAATCAATTTTTGTGACATAGCTCCTTAAAATGAAAAATTTAAATAGACCAATTATAACACACCATTTTGTGTCGTAAAATATTAGGTGTATTTTTGCTAAAAGATGCACAGGTTAAAAACTATGTCACTGCTTTTTTTTTACATGTAATTCAAACTTGGCCCCTAATCTCGAACCACTAGAGATAACATTACATGGGAGATATGCCGAAACAAATACAATTTTATATGGAGTTGACATTTTCATCTCGAATGTTAGTTTATTAATCTCGAGTGCCACAAGAATAGGGGTCCAGAATAAAAAAAAATTGTCTATGGTAAAATTGGCGGTGATACAACTTCTATACTAGGTACCTTTGAAAAACCGACGCCACTAATTATTGAAAGTGAATTGAAAGTTATTTAGTAAAAATGAATTCGTCTAGTGATGACAGTAGTGATACAAACGTTCTGACGCCGCCCAATATTAACGAAGCAGCAAGATCAGTCGTAAACAATCTGCTGCCTCAAAAGTCTCGGGAGAAATATTTGATAGTAAGGGCTGCCTTTTAAGTTGTGTCGTTTGAAATAAGTATAGACAATTTAATAGATTATTACCATTTATTGTTTTTCAAAGAATTCGCCGCGATATTTAATACACTTTTGCATGCGTTCAAACCAGTTTTTAAAACATTTATTCCACTCCGAAGTGGGGGTAGATTTGTATGCGTCAACAGCTTCTTCGGGTGAGCTGAAACGTTGACCACGAAGACTTTGCTTAATTTTGGGGAACGTAAAAAAATCGTTAGGGCTTAAGTCAGGACTGTAAGGCGGGTGATCTAAAATTTCCACGTTTTGGGTGTTCAAAAACATCTTTGTCTGGCGGGCGGTGTGCGAACTTGCATTGTCATGGTGCAGTATCATACGACGTTCCGAGTTGTTTTTTCGAAATTCGGTGATGACTTGTGGCAAACAAACAGTGGTATACCAGTCGGCGGTAACCGTCTTGCGATCTTCTAGTACAATAGTGGCGACGTGACCACCCTTTGCCACAAACGAGGCAACCATTTTTTTTGAAGTGCTCCGAGAGCGTATGACTTTGGTCGGTTTTGGCTCGTCCTGGAAGACCCAGACAGTTGACTGCTGTTTTGAATCTGGATCGTAAGCATATATCCAAGACTCGTCACCACTAACCACATCATAAACATGTTTTGACTCTCCTCGGCTGAATCGCTTCAGAGTTTTGCGACACCAACTTACACGGGCTGTTTTTTGGTCGTCGCTAAGCAAATGTGGTATCCAACGAGGGCAACGAGAGATCAACTTTTTTACAACAAGTTCTTCGTGCAGGATTTTTTGGACAGTGGTCCCTGAAATGCCCACGGATGCCTCTATTTCACGGTATGTCACATGACGATCTTCGAGTATTAGCTGCCGCACGGCTTCGATATTCTCTTGCGTCATGGCGGTTTTTGGACGACCTTCACGAAGCTTATCACTGAGGCTAGAGTGCCCACGTAAAAATTCTAAGTACCAGCGTTCTACAGTCCTAAGACACGGTGCTGCATCACCAAACACAGATGTGATCTCCTCAAAGCACTGAAGTCGCGATAATCCCCTTTTAAAGTTGTAGAAAATTACCGCACGCAAATTTTCCTTAGACATTTCCATTTTTACAACCGACTTGTCACCTTTGAATAGACGCTGTAATAAAACTATTCGACCAATTTGAAAACATTCTTTTGTTTTCGAGTTCTAAATTCAAAAGGATGAAAATGCCATATGTTTTTTTTTAAATAATCGCGGGAGGTTGGCAAACGACACAACTTAAAAGGCAGCCCTCGTATACGACAACTTCGTGTTATGGCAAACTCATGAAAAGACGAAATCTTTTTCCGAAAATGTGATGCTTGCCTATTTTGATAAACTCTCGAAGACGCTGAAGCCTTCTATATTATGGGGCATTTATTCTATGTTGAAGGCAACAATAGATACAAAACATAATATAAATATCAATAATATATATATAAGATTCCGCAGTCAAACTGTGCAAACAGTTTTGTGGAACAATGCATAACCTGTAAACTTTGTGTTTGTTATAATAAATAAATAAATAAATAATAAATAAGCATTACACAAAATTGACGATGTTGTTGAAAAGGCTTTCGACTGGATATAAACCAAAGAAATCGAGAGTGTTAACCGCGGAAAATGTCGAGACATTCCTCAGAGAAGCTCCGGATGAAATCCATTTAGCAATTAAAGTAAGTCATATTATGCTGGTGCAAACCTTACAACTTTAAAAAGGCACGGCGGCTGGAAATCTAGTATAGTTGCAGAGAGCTAAATAGAAGATTCGGTCAAAAACAAAAGCAAAGTTAATAATCAGATAACCGAATCCATTAATTTACACCCGTCAACACCAACTGTGGCTACTACATCTCGCAGCGGAGCCAGAATGAAACCACCGAGTCCAATTCCATCAACATCTATTAAAAATGATCCAATGTCCATGACCACAGAATTAAACCAAACCACTGCTACAACATCCTGCAAACCACCAAGCCCGCTTCATTCATCGTCTCATGAGAATGGTTTTGTTGGTTCTGTGCCCACACAATTGTCTCGCAGCGAACTGCATTCACCATTCCCACTTCACTCGACATCTTTTAAAAACGTTTCGGTACAATCAATGCCCACAGAATTGTCCCAAACTACTACCATCAATGTTCCTGGAAAGAATATTTCTTTAACTTTTAATAATTGTGTATGTCACATTAACATGAATTAAAATTTGAGTTTTGAGTATGTATTTTTATTTTATTTCCTCTCAGTAGTTGTGAAAAGCACTATGTCTGCCTCGGTAGAAAGTGCAATTTATGGACTCGTACTCTAGAGGGCCTCAACTACGTTTCGGCCCTCTATATGACTCGTCCAAAAATCGCGTACTTTCTATCCTCTGCAACAATGTACTATAGGAATCTTAAATTTACCCAGAAAATGTCCAGTATTAACCTGCTGTTGTGTACCACGAGTGCGTTCGAATATAAAAAATCCTTTCGTGGGATTACCTAAGCCTAAGTTATAAAACTTTAACACAGTAAGCAAGGCCACCTGCAGCTTTTATTTATGTATCTTTGTATCTCTGGACTTTAAAACATAGTTATCTAAGTGGTATACATGTCATATTAGGACTACGAATTCCGTTGTCTCATTTAAATGTTTTTTTACTAAAACTTGATTTACGTTTTAACTGCAAGTAGCTTTTATTCGGTATTAATAAGTTTTTAATGCGTTGTGAAAATTATTTAAAATAACAATAAATACTGATGTACTTCATAATCCATTTTGTCTTTGTTATTTCTTCACTTTTATTTCTTTCTAACTTGTCTCATTATTTTCACTTAGTAACATTACAAAGAAGTTTTTTTAAAGTTAGCGAAATTATTACTTAGTAGGTAATCACTACATACCTAGCATAAAACAAAGTCGTTTTCCGCTGTCTGTCCCTTATGCTTAGATCTTTTAAACTACGCAACGGATTTTGATGCGGTTTTTTTAATTGATAGAGTGATTCAAGAGGAAGGTTTATATGTATGAAATTTTTTTTATTTTATGTACTGGTGTTACAGAAAACTCATATAAACCGAAGCGAAGCGAGGGCGGGTCGCTAGTACCAAATAAAAGAAAAATAAATGTTAGTTCATACCTTATTTCACTGTGGTATGACACTTCCTTCCTCGGCCGATGCAAACTGATTCTGTATTAAAACACTTGCGTTCTATAAAATCCTTTTTACCTCATTAGGGTTCCGTACAACACAACAATTAAATAGGTTCCTATTTTAAGCCCACGCCGTCTGTCCGTATGCGGGTCTGACATAGGACTGTATCTTTTGCAAAGACTTTCAACAAATAAATCGTACATGAGGAAAAAAATACAATTTTGGAATTCCATTTTCGAACAGGCTGTGAGCGGATATTTTTCGTGTCAATTTGAATTAATTATAGTGTTAATGTATTCGTCACTACATAGTATAAAACAATGTCGCTTCCCGCTGTCTGTCCCTATGTATGCTTAGATCTTTAAAACTACGCAACTGATTTTGATGCGGTTTTTTTTAGTAGATAGAGTGATTCAAGAGGAAGGTTTTTATGTATAATAAATTTTGTCTTATGTACGTGTGTTATAGAAAACTCAAATAAACCGAAGCGAAGCGAGGGCGGGTCGCTAGTAATGTATAAATCCGTCTAGAGATCATAGACGAGATGAATTTGGTGAACGATATCGTTATCAAAAATTAAAAGGACTGATTTCATTCATTTTCAATTTTTTTTTAAATAGTCGATCGAAAAAAAACTACATACAGCGTCTTAATAGCTTTCGGCTTGCTATTGCTATCAGGCTCGCACTCGCAACTCGTCATTCGTGTGACAAAGAAAAACGAGGATTGCCGATCACTATTAAGAAAATGGATGCACTGTACATAGTTTTGTATTAAATTTCTAATGACATCCGTACTTAGGCGTATGTCTCATAGAATCGCGAATGTATTAGTGACCTTATTTCTCATAGCAAGGGGTTTAATTTGCATTGACTATCAAATTTCGCATGATTCCTTTTTATTTAGACGGGCAGCCTAGGTACCCGTATTATGCCTAGTTCCGCAATGGATGGTAGAAACTTGTGCAGGGTCGGGATCGCTACCACCATCTTACAATTTATCCTGCCACCCAACACCAGTTTTCGCAATGTTGTGTTCCGGTGCTCGGGTAAAACCACCAGTGAAATAATTTTATTAGTATAAAGCATCGTATCGAAACTTTTATGTGGTCATCTTGCACCGTGTTATAAGTTATAAACAAACATAAGTAGGTGGGTTTTAGTTTTTTTTTTTCTCCTTTTTCTTCCTTTATCTCTCACGTAAGATTTTTGGTATGTTTTCCTGCTGATCTACGCATGTTATTTGATATTATATTGAATTTAATATTTCTTGCTTTATATAATGCTAGTTTAAGTACGTTATTGTACGTTTAAAAAATGTCGTACTGCTGAGTTTCTTGCGGCGTTTCTTCTCAGCAGTGTCTCCTCTTGGGAAGCGCTGGTAGATTCTTGACGTGTAATAGTGCCCGTACGGCCTACTTACTGAATAAGTGCCTTTTATCTTTTTTTTTATCATAACTTCTAAGTCCTCGGGATTGGCAACGCATTTGGAAAGTTAAGACAGTCATCGTAAGATTGCGATCTCGAGATTATAAATAATATATCCATACGTAAACATCCCCATTATTGTCGCTTAGCGGACGTAGGTATGCCTTGAAGATACGCTCTTTATTGCTGTTACATTTCTTTGTGTTTGTAGTAACGGCTTCGGAACCCTACACTGGGAATGGTCGGTCATGCTCTTGCCCGGTTTTTATAATGATTTTTACCGTCGATGATTATCGTATTATTCTAGACAATTTCATATCGTTTTATTAGATAGACACTTTTCCACGCTATAGAGTTTGCATCCGAGGTGGTCCCTTTGTCACCAAATCTGAATGTAATGACGGAATCCGTGAGGAGTTGAGGGAACTCCTCAAATATTATACGCATACATATCGTTGCTTAAATACAAAAGGGCCACATAACAAAATGTGTCTGTGTTGCATTTAAATTCGGAATGCTATATACTTCTGTTTTTGTTTTGTGGCGCTTTTGCATTTAAGCAGAATATTTTTCAATTTCAATTTCAATTATTTGTTGCTTTTTTATAATGGTACAGCTTATTCTAATAAATAAGTAGTAATAAAATGAACTCTGGAGGGCACAGCAACACTAGGAGAGAAGAGGCATAAATTAATTAGTAGTATAATGTATTATTAACCATTATTAATTATCGTAATGCGTCTTCTGTATATTCTTTTATTGTATATAATATGCTTTGCTTACGAGCAATTGTTTCAGTTTATTAATAAATATGTTAGCCTCTTTTTCTTCTTTTATACTTTTTGGTAATTTATTGTAATTTTTTATAGACATTATCAAAGGACCATCAGAAGTTAATTTAAGACGGGGACGTGGAAGTTGCAGGTTATTCTTAAAGCGCAAAGATCGTGCTACAGGTATTTTTGCATACAGAAAGTGTCATTTGGTGATGTGGAACTGATGATGAAGGCTACAACGGTACCTATTTCAAGGCTGGTGATAAGATATCTCGATCAGCTAGTTGAGCGACGATAACGAAGAACATTCAATGTTTAAATAAGACAATGACTTTCCCGCGGCGTTTCTTGCGGCGAATTTGAAATTACTTAAAGTTTCATATCAACTAAGAATTGGGACTACATAACAGCTTATTATGATCGATAAAAAGTATAAAATAAAATAAATGTTTTCCAAAAAACTCCCTTCAAAAACGCGAAAAATAGTCTTCTTTTAAAATCGTAGGTGACTCGCAATATTTTTATCCGAAAACAGACTTCAGTGGGACTGACCTATTTTTTACTTTATTGAAGGCGGTTTCTCTATAACGATGTAGCCTACAAGGAAAGAGTTTTGTCAAAGCTCCGTTTTTTTTTAATAATAAACATTTATATAAATGAGATTTTTGAGAGTGAATTTTCCAAGTAATGGTTAAATTTAATGTTAAGATTAATATGGTTGATAGAATATAAGGACTTATCACATTTTGAGAATAAGCTATTGTGCATTAATTTATTAGACATGTGAAAGAAACTCTCCGATTTATTTTCATTTTCACTTTCAAACACTGAACCGATTTAGATGAAATTTGGTATTCCGAGGATACTTCAAGCTATCAAGCTATAACGCTCTCCTGTTCTATACCAATGGTCTAGCATCTTCTAGGCCTCAAGCGACTGCTGTCTTCGTGTCCGGTATTACCCCGCCGGACGCGACCGATTACCACTGCCGAATGAGTCGTTGAGACGGTAGAAAGTAAAAGTATTTTTTTTATTTTATTAAGTATAAAAAACAACATTTGTTTTAATCTTTATTGCACAGAAATAAGTACAAATGGCGGACTAGCCTAATGGCATTCTCTACCAGTCGACCAAATGATCAAACAGAAATTTACATAGCGGGTGCACAGAAAAGGAAGACAGACAGAGATAAAACTAAAAAAATTAAACGTAATTATTGCTAATACTTACTAGAATAAATATATACCTATGTCTCATACATATAATAGTTGTACAAAGACAAAATAGCGCCCTACGCGTGCAGTTCAACAACGCATTTAGGGTGCTGATGGGGCTGCCTCGATTCTGCAGCGCGTCAGGTATGTTCGCGGATGCAAGAGTGAACTGCTTTTACGCCACCATGCCAAAACGCTGCACATCCCTGGTGCGCGGGTGCGGGCCAGCTCCAACAGCATCTTGGCGATGTTCGCCCAGAGGTTCGATTGTCAGTATGTGAATCATTGTTGTCTTATTCACGTACTGCCACATTAATCTATGTAGGTTAGCTTAGGTATGTGTATAGTTAGAACCTTACAAACATTAGGTTTAATTTTTAATTTAATTTACTAACACTTTATTATTATTATTATTATATTACAGGCTTAGGTCAGGACATGATCGCTGTTACTTCTTTCGGCACAAATGGGGTTGGCGTGATTCGGACCTATGTTTTTGTGGCGAAGAGGCCCAGACCATGGACCATATAATGCAGCGATGCCCAATACATTCATATCCGGGACCCATAGAAGACATCTACAACCTTACTCAAGACGCAGCTAATTGGCTGAGAACGCTGAATGTTGACTTATAATCAATAATAATCCATTATTCGCCTATTCTTACACTGAAAAAACAAATGGGTTCATTTTACTAAGTTTTATGGTTAAAATAGGACCTACACGTGAGTTTGGTTGAGTGAACCACTAAAAAGGTTGAAGTAACCTTGTCAACGTGTTGTTTTTACTAAGATCAGGTGCTAACTCAACCAAACTCAAAGGAAGGTCCTAAAAAAAATTAGTAAAATCAACCCATTCGGTTTTTCAGTGTAGCGAGGCAGCTTTTCCATCCACCCTACGAATTCCTCTTCTGGATCCTTATGACGTAATTGTCGACGTGCTTCATGTCGACGTCGTACTCGACTCTCAGGGGGGCCTTCAGTTGGTGAGGGTCGAGGGCAGCGGGGGGGAGGACGCGGTACCGCCGCAGGAACGTCACCACCGCCGTCTTCATCGACATCATCGCGTATTGGTAACCTGGAAAAAATTCGTTTTTGATCAAATTGTAATTTTTGAAAAAGCTCTTTTTGCATAGGCCGCCATTACGCACTGAAATCACTTTTGACTTCAAATGAGTTACATAACATAGGATCAAGATTACGTAGCCATTTTTTTAATCCACTATTTATAATAGCCAGCTAAGTTGCAATCTTCGAAAACATCGATTGTATCAATCAGTCAAAATTATTGAAATTGGCAGTATTTTTGACTGATTTATGCAATCGAAAGACAGCTTCCTTTATTTCAAAGTGTGCATGTATGCCTTCTTCTGGATATACAGCATGTCCCAGAAACCGACATCAACCCGCCTAGGGCTGTTAGAGCAGCTCATAAGCTATCGATTTAACCCCCGTGTATGTTCAGCAATTGTCATTAGTTTCCGAGATATTGATCATTTTAATCGGGTTTTTTGTCATTTTTCCGTATGTCAGTGATACGAGAAACCCCTTATTTAGGGCCTAAATTCATGTATTTATACCATGTTTTTCAGTGTTTTCTTGCATGATTAGAATTACTGTGAAATAAGGAAGTTTTTAAAGCTATATAAAGCTATTATAACTTTTTTGAGTAAGCGCACAGTTTGTTTTTTCATAATATATACCGACTTGGTAAAAACAAACGCGGGGTTCCCTTAGTATGGAGAAAATAGCTCTGTGCGTTTACTCAAAAAGTTGGAATTGAAAAACAAACTGGCATGTAGCGTTAAAAACTTCCTTATTTAATATTGATTCTAATCATGCAAGAAACCACTGGTTTTTTTTAAAATTAATTCATGAATTTAGGGGATTTTCGTATCACGGACATAAGGAAAAATTACAAAAAATCCGATTAAAATGATCAATATCTCAAAAATTAAGGTATTTTTACTATACCTAAAATGTGTTATTCTGGTTGGTAATTAGTAGGCCTATCAGCCCTTATTGGGTTAACGTCGGTTTCTGGGACACCCTGTAAAAAACCTGACTTACCTAAGCAGTTCCTTATTCCGTAGCTGAAGGGTATGAACTGGGCAGGGTGCTTTAGGGATCCTTCGAGGAAACGCTCGGGGCGGAACTCCTCGACGTCGACACCCCAATACTGAGGGTTACGGTGTACTCCCCAAAGGCTAAATATGATGCTCACGTCTTTGACCAGGGTGGTCCCTGAAGCTAAAAAGAGAAGAGCGAGTGCATTGATTCAGAAGACCTTTTAATAACCTTTTTAAAATGTGATAAAAATAAAACTAAAGTAATACTACAACTTCAACAAGTTTTTTCTTTCCTTTTTTTTTCCTTTTTCTCCCTTTATCTTCCTTTATCTCTCTCGTAATATTTTTGACGCATGATATTTGATATTATATTTAATTTAATATCTATAGCTTTAGATAATGCTAGACTAAGTAGTATCATTGTGTAGTATTAAATATGGTTAAAAAACGACTGACTGCTAAGTTTTATACGGCATTTCTTCTCGGCGGTGGCCTTCTCTTGGGAAGCGCTAGTAGATTCTTGACGTGTAAAAGTGCCCGTGCGGCCTACTTACTGAAAAAATGTATTTTATCTTTTTATATTTTTTAACTATGGTGCTTCAAAATAAAATACGCGAGAAGAAAAGATAAGTCAAAGATTATTAAACTATTAGAGTTATCAGTTTAATTAAGTACCTACCAACCCGTTGCTTTGGTCTTTTAAGCGAGTAAGTGATAAGTAAAGTCAGAGATTAAGACATTAAGACAGATAGAAGGTAATCAAAGCCTAGGCAAGATGCATTCAGCATTCACTATCGTATCGTTTTCCAAAATGTATAGTGTTGACGTAAGCTGTCAGACGGTCGCGTCGCGTGCCTACGTCAATTCCGTTTTAGTCAGTTTTCGAAAATAGTTTACGTTAACGTTAAGCAACTTGTTCAGCCTTACTAGTTCGAGAACTGATAATGGCTTGTCCATTAATCACTATCTCATTGTGAGAAGCGCCTGTCAGAAAAACTCACGCAATGTTATATCTTCGTGCACCTCTCTAGCAGTGACAGGCACTGGCGGGTACAGTCGCAGGGTCTCCTTGATCACCGCCTCCAGGTACTTGAGCATTGGCAGGTCTTTTGCCGTGAGGAGCCGGTCTGAATCCCCGAACACTTCATTCAACCTGTTAGAGAAAATGAATGTGTATATTGCCTTTTGGCCTTTCCCAACCGTTTAATTTGCCAACACTCTTTTTTTCCTGTGTCTGTAAATATTTCAGCATTCATTTCAGTACCATCGTGTAGAACCCTATAGGTTAGGTAAGGTAAGTTTAGGACTGCACCGAGCAAACGTCGAGCGTTCAGTGGCGCCCTCATTACTATTATTGTGTTTTCTAATGAACTAAAAAAAATCCTGCAATCAGATGATGATGGTTAGTTTTAGTAGCGCAAGTAAAAACAAAATTTAAGGGATACGTAATAAACTGTAATAACAATAACGCTTTTAATAAGTCAGCTTAACGGGAAAAGGTGCCCACTTTTTTCCGTTAAGTTAATAACTCGAAGGTGAATTGTTATTAAACTATGTGGTATACCTACATAATAAGTTTTGTTTTCATTTGTAATACCATAACCTACCGATCAATTACAAGAAAATACTTTAGTTTATCAGAAAACACAATAATAGTAACACCATAGTAGTAGTTGGTGGATGTGTAGTCATTTTGAGCTTTAGACTACAAGCGATATGCTGTCGTTCTACCAAAGAAGCTGCTGACTACAATGTAGTAAAAGCATTCTATACTATATTAGTAACCGCACAAAATTTAAAATGCTTTTACTATTACTATGCTACTAAGGTTATTGACGTAGTCCATCGAATTAGCAGCTTGAAGTGGCAGTGGGCCGGCCATTTGTGCCGCAGAACCGATAATCGCTGGAGTTATCGTATTCTTGAGTGGAGACCGCGAATCGGCAAACGTAGTGTAGGACGCCCTCAGACTAGGTGGAGTGACGATCTTCGCAAGGTGGCTGGCAAGAGCTGGATGAGAGTGGCCACGAATCGTGCTCGTTGGCGTGCAATGGGAGAGGCCTATGTCCAGCAGTTGACTAATATAGGCTGATGATGATGATGATTACTATGCAGTTAGCCGCCTTCTTTGGTAGGACAGCAGTGTGCTCAATGTGCGAGTTGGTAATTTTACAACCTAACCATTGCCTAATAATCTAACAACGCCTGCCAGTACGCTATAGGCAGCGCACCTGCACACCACTTACTCTTCATAGACCTTCTGCTGCACCTCCTGATGCCTGGACAACATGACGATCGTGAAGGAGATCCCCACGGCGGAGGTGTCGGTGCCCGCGAGCAGGAGCACCAACACCTCCTCACGAAGCTCCAGGTCCGTGTAGCCATCGGAACCAGAGGACTCGATCAACATCTCGACCAATGAGGGGATCTCTACAAAAATTATTTAGTAAAACATTACATGATAGTCAGATGATCTGAGGCACATTACTTAACGCACTCGCAATCGCAATTGTTTCCATTTTGAAAATCGAAGCCTTGTCTGCA